>JACEIK010005490.1:0-47253 GCA_018107945.1 Datura stramonium | reverse complement strand
GTAGGTGGGAGGAGACAATCAGCATGGAATGCATGAAACTAAATTTCTAATTTTTAAGGAATTTATTTTTCTAAAGAAAATATTTTTCAAAATATTTTGACCAACCAAACATGTGAAATTTGGAAAATAGTTTCCTCCATGTCAAACACAACCAAAATGTTTAATGTGTTAAATACACTTTTAAAATCTCTAGATGCGTGTGAATTTGATTTTAAAAGTGTGCATTTGTTGCACCTCTTAACTGCAATAAATGCACCGCTGGCCAGACATAAATGCGCTGTTTGGTGGATTTATCAGGATGGCTTGACTTTTGCAAATATAAACAAATCAGTTACTGAGCATGTATCAAGTGAAATAATTTAATGGGCCTAAAGTTTTCGCATGCAAGTGCTTTCGGTATCTTTTGCAAATATCCCTTTTAGCTGGTCAAAAAGGAAAAGGTCACAAAATTTTAATGCCTTAGTGAACTAACTTTCTTGTGTAAGAAACAATAGAATGATCTTCTGAATACATGGTATATGATTTGGGATTTTGTTAAGACTATTGTAAATGATACTGTGTATGCACCCAAGGATGTGATCAGTGGTCACTGAAGTGAGTCGAGAACCATGAGGTTCTCCGGTTTAAATCCCAATAGAGACAAAGAGCACTAGGTGATTTCTTCTCACTTGTCCTAGTCTTGATGAACAGAGTTACCTGGTACCTGTTGCTGCTGGTGGGATACCAAGTATCCCTTAGAATTAGTCGAGTCAAGGTGCGTGCAAGCCAGTCCGGACACCACGGTTATCCAAAAAAAAAATTAAAATGGTACTGTGTATCAATTAGGATTTTCAGAATTAATTAGATAGATTTGTTCTTGTAGTTAGGTAGTCAGAGAATCTTCTTTTCTGTTTTAGAACTTGCACATTAACTATTTAAATGCAGTAGCTTGAGAGAAACAATCAATCTGAATTTGTTTTAGAATTAAAAGAATGATGTGATGTTCTCTACCTTATATAAAAAAAACCTGGAATTGGAAACAGACCCTTTTGTTCTCACCAACAGTTATCACCCACTGTGATTACTGAAAAGAAAAAAACTCTAAAAAGAAACCTGTGCAATTATAACTTCTCCCCAAGGGAAAGACAATAGACAGAAGAATCCTTTTCCAGGTGAAGCATAAGTCTTTTGAGATTAAAGAAATTGCTGCTGAACGCTACACTTGGTTCGAATGGATAGAAAGGAAACCAAGCTTTGTTAGTAGACTCTATTGCTCTAAACAAATCCTGCTATGATCTTCCAAACTATGGAGGTGGCGAAGGAAAGAAATGGCAATGTTCATTCCAGATGGTAAAATGGGTTTTCTCTCTCTCTTGGAAACGAGCCTTCTCCTAAACTCACCTTCTTTTTCCTACCTTTTTCCGGCGATACTCTTTCCGATAGCATCTTTCTTCCTCTTTCATGATGGAAGAGGGAATAATTTTTTATTGCCAGAGAAAAATCTTTCGACCTGGAAAAGAGTTTTAATCCACGTGTCAGAAATCAAGGGAGCTGGAAATCACTCATCTTCTATATGCCGATGATTCTTTGATCTTCTGCGAATCAGTAAGCAAGCAAATTTATCATCTAAAACTGATTCTTTTGTTCTTCGAAGCAATGTCCGTCAGAGTGTTATTTATGTGGATTCCTTCTCCACATAAACTATGCAAATAGTTTTATTTATCCGGTCGACAAAATCCCTAACATCCAGGAAGCTGCAGACATCATGGGTTGTAAAGTTGGAGTCTTTCCAGCTGAATATCTAGGCCTACCCCTCGAATCCAAAGAAAAAGCTGCATCAATATGGAATGGTACAGTAGAAGGCTGTGGCAAAAAAAATTGTCTTGCTGTAAAAGGAAGTATCTTTCCTTGGGGGGCAGATCTCTTTTGATCAATACCATTCTCGATTTATTACCCACCTACACTATGTCCTTGTTTCCTTTACTATCTGATAGCAAAAAGACTGGATAAAATTCGAAGGAATTTTTTGTGGCAAGGTAACAAGGAATATAAAGCTTTTCATCTGGTGAAATGGGAGGAAGTAACCCAAAACGGGAAAGCTGGGGGACTCGGGATAAAAAATCTGAAGCTTCATAACATCAGCTTGATGCATAAGTTGCTCTGGAGGTTTAGCCAAGAGGAAGAAGCATTGAGGACTGTTATTACTGCAAAATACGGTCTCCTTAATCCCTGGACTACCAAACTACCATCTTTCTCTGGTTTGTCTGGTATATGGCGACACATCAGGGTACAGTGGTTTTGTTTTTATTCAAATTCAGTTCTCAAAGTCGGAAATGACAGAGAGGTAAAGTTCTAGTAAGATATTTGGCTCGGGCACTCTCCATTAAAAGAACAATTTCCAGTATTGTTTAATATAGCACAGTACCATGATGCCACTATCTTGGAGTATTGGTCGGAACATGGATGGAACTTCACTTTAGGCTCAATATAAATGATTGGGAGTTTGATAGCATGTCCTCTCTAATGCTTCAGCTACATAGCCAAAGCCTGGTTCAGTCAAGAACTGACACTTTAATATGGAATAGAGATGCAAAGGGCGAATTCAAGGTCAGAAGCTATTATCAAATCTTGAGGAGTTCATCTGACAGCTTTCCCAATTGGCCTTGGAGAATCATCTGGAGAAATAAGACACCTTTGAAGGCCGGTTTTTGTGGCGGGTGGCGCACGAGGCATGTTTAACTCTTGATAATCTGCAGAAAATAAGGATTACAATCTGTAGCAGATGTCCGTTGTGTGAGATGGGGAGAGTGTCAATCACCTTTCCTTACATTGCTCCTACACCTCACAAATTTGGTATGTTCTCTTAAATACTGTGGGGGTCAGTTGGGTGATGCCTAAGACAACAATCGAGCTACTGCAATGCTGGCACAGGAAAGGACTAGAAAAAGGCAAACTAAGAACATGGAACTCGCTGCCTGCTGCCATCTGGTGGGTGGTGTATTTGGAAGGAAAGTAATTCGAGAACTTTTGAAAGCAAAAAGGAATCTGTAGTTAATTTAAAGCACAAATGCATTTCTCTTCTGTTTTTTTGGTGCAACATGGCAATAGCTAATGATACAGAATCCATGGTTGCTCTTCTGAGTTCATTACACAACTTGTGGTGAGACTTTCCTCTGTAAATACTTGCCAGCAGTTTTGCTGCTTTTTAATACAACACCTTTTACCAGTCAAAAAAAAAAAACAACAACCAATCTGAGTTTTCTATAAATTCTCATTTATCACCTGGTATTAGAGCAAGGGTGATAAATTAGTTATTGTGCATTTACCAGCAACATAGAAGAGAGAAACTCTGCTGCGGGTAATTCTCGAGAGTGTGTCAACTGTCCGAGAGTGTCACTTTGCGTGGGTGTTGTGCACATAACAATACCACCAAGACTCCTCCCTCTGATGACCCTACCACAAGAATGCCCACTGCTAGAAAGGCTTAATGCTCCTCCATGCGCCACTGATAGCTACTGAACTCTGGTACATGTGCACCATTCTCCTGAAACCTTTCTCACTATTTTTACTATGTGGCTGTCGATCTTTCTATCCAATCTAACCCATACAAGTGTGATGCTGTTTTTGTTGATTGAAGCCTAGTCGGACGAAGATCCAAGAGTTTTTGGGTCACTTCTTCACTGTCCAGCACCACCTTTTCAGCATCAGGTGGGTCGGCTTGGACATTGGAGTTCTCTACCTGATTTTCAGAATCATTTCTGATCAGAACATTCAATTTGATTGAATTTTTTTAAAAAAAATCGAACATTACAAGGATTTGAGAAGTTTGGTTGCACAAAAAATGGTCTTCCTTAACTTGGCTTACTTAACTGGAGTGATTACTCTTGCAAGAACTTCTCAAGCAGCTCATTCCTAGTTTGAATTGACCTAGGAGGTAGATCATTCAACCATGTCGCGTTACCCGTAAGGGAAAATGGAAATTACCTTAACTGCATAGCATCATCTGAGGCAGTGTTCTGCTTGGACAATGTACAAATTTGGAGTACCTTCTTCACATTAACTTGAGGATCTTCGTGCTCAAGCTTGTTAAAGAGGCCTTTTTATTGCAATTAACTGAAACATCAATGGTGTCATGGAGAAAGTTGCGGCCCCAATAGCTGGTAGGACTATGACATTTGCATAGCCATAGGGGGATCACATTCTCTTCTAGGAAAATACCAAAAGGATTTAAATCTTCAGCCATTGTACTTGAAACACAGGGACACAAAATAAATGTTGGTTGAAAGTATGCAACAAAATAGACTAAGACTAAGTCACCAATTGCTCTCGCAGTGACGGTATATTGTGATAAAGCCTAACCAAGCTCTATAAAGAACAAAGCGGTCGTCACAGTAGCTGGAGAATGTCCAAGTCATAATCTGCAATGAGAAAGCATGAGGTAGTTAAGTCTAAATCTATATACTAGAATCTTGTACAATGCCAAATATCTTTTTAAGAAGGATTTAATGAACAATAACTAAAAAGGAAACCAATGATTAATCTAGAGAATACTAAATGAAGTACTAGAGCGATTTACTTCAAATATGAAAAACCTAGATTTTTCGCTGCCTCTATGTGCCTAACTGATGGGTTTTTGCCTAATTAGCCTACTTGCTTTTTGTAGTTATTATGCTCCAATTGTAATGACCCAGTAATACATCCCGATAATAATGGGCCTACTCCCAGTTACTATTCCAAGCTAATGAAAAAACATTTATGAATGAATCTAGTGAAAATCCGAGATGAGATTTGACTATTACTAGGATCTCTATTGATCCAACAAACAAATTCCTAGGGTAATTAGATCAATCTATTGATTGAATTAAACCCAAACTTAAACCTATTCTCATGAGTGAGATCAAGCGAACAGGGGAGTGATCAAGTGGATACTTCCACTCAATTTTGTACAATAAGCATGGATTCAGTTAGAAAATAATAGACCTAATCTAAATAAAGCTAATAATTGAGCACCCATTAATCAAACAACATAGATTTGGATCACAATCCTAGATATTGAATCCGGCCACAAAATTAAGATAGAATTCATAATGTGTAAGAACATTTGATGGTAATTGAAGTGAAATGACAAACAAGCTTGATGGGTTCCTCCACAATTGTTGTAGCTTACATCCCAAGTCACCAAAACCCTTTTTCCAAGAACTTCCCAATTCAAAGATATCTAACCTATTTATAGTCTATTACGGAACTAGCAAAAGTTTGCAAAAATTTCCCTCCAGATTTTTGTGCAGCCGTATAAGCTCTTGCAATTTGCAGAAAGCTGATTTTACCTATAGAAAATTGCCCCAAACTAGAACGTGCGGACGCAAAATGCTTTACTTGACCAGTTGGCTGCCCACATATTATTATATGGCCTTCTCACAATTGCCTTCAGATATGGTTTACCAACTTCCATCTTCCTGACTACAATCGTGGTCCCCCTACCCCTCCCCCATAATGTATTGTAACTATTCAATTTATGGTCAAGTCGTGATTGGTATGTGGTGTCTTAACTTGATAAGCGAACCATATAATCTGTTCTGCTCTGCTCTAACATGCCATGCAATTATTAAAACATTGAAAAACTGACTACATGTTCTCTTTTAATTCTTTATTGAAAGCAACAATTTGAATAATCAAGACTGTAATTACTTAATACAATAAGTACCGTGTAATATCATGCGAAGTGGACATCCAAAACTTGATGCTAAAACATGTCTATGAAGCCTCTAAGTATGAAGAACTAGCGTATTGCACACGACACTAGCTTACTGGCTAATCCTCAAAATAAATAAATAATAAATGCATAAAGAATAACTGATAAATAGTGAGAAGTCTCTACCCGTCACAGTGCTGAGCTCACCAATCAACTGAAGTAGTGAGAAGAATGTCCTAGCCTGTAGTCTGCTTGTCTGCAAAATCTGTGCCTCTATTGACATAGGCCAATGAAGGTTCCTAAGAAGAGAACGTCAGTACACCAACTAATGTATTCATTCAGTCTCAATAATTGCTCACTAAAACTGGAACGAGGTTTTAAGAAAAAAAGGTATGCATAAACATTATATTCGGTAAAGAAACAATTCTAAGTTCGACATGTAAAACAATAGTACGTCTAAATAAGAATCACGATATGTTTCATAATATAACATATTATTTCTTTTCATTATTTCTTTAAGGAGTACCTTTCGACTCTATCTAGTTTTGTGCCAACTATTGCAATTTGTATCCCAATTATGGTTATTTTGTTCTGTGCCTCATTATGACAAATTTGTAACTCGGCTATGGTCACTTTTGTTCTTCTTGAAAGTTTAAGGTCCAACTCCTTAACTGGCTTAGAACGTCTTTACTTTATTTTCAAGCTTTCAACTTTAACGTAGTTGAGACATTTGAAGCACGTATAACATTCTTCAACTTTAAAGCATAAAAATCAAGTCTTTTTTACATTTCATATTAAGTATAAAGAAACTTCAAATTTACGTGAATTCATGAACAACTAAGAACATATAAACATGGCTCCAAAGTGCAAACAAGTGCTTCTTTTGTAGATTGATAACATATAAAGCTTAGCTTAGATATTATAGGATAATGTGAGCTCACTCGCTCCAATTAAACTCACATTAACTTACTAAAGCATTTTAGCAAACAACCTTTGGGCATAGCGTTAGTGAGGAAAGATTTTTGGTAAAGACATATCTAAACTCACCTCAAAATCTTATCTTTTCCAACACTTTTCGCTCCAATCAACTCAACCACATCAATTGTTCGCAATCTATATGAATAGCCTTGATACAAATCAATTTCCCTTCACTTACTCCCAACTCAAGAACACTAGGTTCATGACTTTTGATTTCTATATTCTTATTCTTTTACATGATCATGTTGCATTTTCTGTCTTCAATCTCGCCCCAAAACTATAGTTTGAAAACAAATTTAACATTCTTATCTTTTGGAAGAAATTCCTTTGACACCTATGAAACCCAATTTGTGTTCTTGTCAAGACTTGTGTTGATCTTATGAATTTAATCCAAAAGTTGTGGTGGAAACCTTAACTTAGAGTTGCTAGGGCTTGTGGGCTGTTTTTCTGTGAAAAATAATTATAGAACCCTTCTTTACATATTTAATCATAAACCTCAGGTGGAGCATGTTGGGACTCATGCGTATGTGCTATCTCCAAGGAGTGACCGTCTTCCGCTTTACTTTAGGTGATTCATGCTGCACTTTGTGAGCTTGAGGGTGCGGTTGCCTGGGCAACCCTCCCATCTCGCACGGCATAATGTGCCTACCGCGCCTTTTAGGACCTTCTGTCCAACATGACAATTGCTCACTCTCCCTCACCCGCCCAAGCATGGGCTGACAGCCTGGGGCAACAATAATTTTGACTTGGTCCCTTTTTGCTTCCCTCCTCTTTTCTTCCTTGATCCTATGTCCTAACTCCCATGTTCCTAAATTGTGTTATGGATACATCCAAGCATTACCATGATTCCACTACTCCGGTGAGGGTCCCATACCCCTCTAGTCTTCTTTAATAATTAATTTTAGGCTTGACATTAGCTCAGACCAATCATAGGGATTTACGAGGCTTTACATGTGCATCTCACACTTTCCTTTTTTAAGCTCCGAAGAATTTCCTCGCAACTCTGAAATCATATCACTTTTGGGTTCTGCGGCTCCACGCAATATTTTACAGGCTGCATAATCCCCTTCATCTTCAACTTTGTTTGATTTTCATCTTTTGAGTCCAATGCGGAGGTGTGAGAGGTTGTCAATGGATGGTTTCAGGAGAGGTAGAGATAGATCGAATAAGCATTGAGGAGAGGTGATTAGACAGGACTTGACGTAGTTTCAGCTTACTGAGGATATGACCCTAAGTAGGAGGTTTTGGAGGACACGAATCAAGGTAGTAGTTTAGTAGGGAGTTGAGAGTTGTGTAGCTAAACCTCCCATACTAGTAGTTGTGATATTACTCCTATAGTGTCTTGCCCGTAGATTTTTGTTATTATCTGTTGTTTCTTGTATTTCGAGTATCGTGTTGTTTTGCTTTAGTTAGTGTTTGACATGTTTTATTCCATATGTTACTTCTTTTTCTAGATTGCTTTGGTTTGTTTACCCTTAAGCCGAGGTCTATCAGAAACAACCTCACTGCCTCTGAGGTAGTGGTAAGGTCTGCACACACTCTACCTTTCCTAGACCCCACTTTGTGGGACTACACTGGCAATGTTGTTGTATTTTATAAATATTTTAAAAACTTTTTCATAGTTTGTCTTTTAATTAGGTCTGGACTTAGAATTTTTGAATGATCTAGTAAGATTTATAGCCCTTAAGTGTCTGGTAGGCAATACTCAAATAAAACCCAAAGTAAAATCAATTCAATACCATTGCTAACTAAAGAAATTAAATTCACTTCTTCTATGGCTTATTAGTAGTATACTTATATATGATTTCATTACCTTTATTGTTGATGACATTGTGTCTATAAAGGGCAACCTTGGTGCACTAAAGCTCCTGCTATGTGCAGAGTCTGGGAAGGGCTGGACCACAAAGGTCTATTGTACGCAGCCTTACCTTACATTTCTGCAAGAGGCTGTTTCCATGACTTGAACCCATGACCTCCTGGTCACTTGGCAGCAACTTTACCAGTTACTCACTTGGCAGTTACATTATGTCTATATTAGTATAATGCCATGGCTCATCTTTTGTTATTTTCTTAGGAAGAACCATATAATTGTTGTATCTTACTCGGATAGAAAAAAATATTTAGAGCTCTGGTAACATGTTTTGTGCTGTGGAGACCTTACCGACAAAAAGAAGAAATTGAGAAAACCATTAAAAAAAGAGCTTTTAAAACTCAACCTTTGTTGGTTTGGTTAGGTTATAATTTAGGAAACCGACACAATTGATTTGGTAAATGAAAAACCAAACCAACTTGACCTATATACACCCGTACCTTCGGTTGTAATCTCTTTGAACCCTAAAATCAAGAAAAGTACATAAGATTTGACTATAATTTTCACTTAAGGACATTAAAATCTCAAGTAAAAGACAGATAAGTTGGTAAGAACCCAACTTATCAGCAACTAGCGAACTAGTTTAGATAAAACAGTTGTTCAAAGAATTGAAGTTTGGACAAGTCAGTCAGATGAAACTTTTGTGTGATAATGAAGCTGCCCTTCATATTGCATCAAATTCGATGTTTCATGAGAGAACTAAAAACCTAAAGATCGACTATAACTTGGTCAAGAAAAAAGATATGATCTCAAGAGATATTGTCACAAATTCATGAAGTCAAATAATCAGCTTGCACATACTTTCACCAAGTCTATTTTGGTTCTTGAGTTAGCTGCATTTGCAACAGCTTGGTACATAACTTGTATGCACCAGCTTGAGGGGGAGCATTAAGAATATATAAATGATACTGTGTATCAATTAGGATTAGTCTTAAGTAATAAGATTAAGTCTTTCATGTAATCAGTTAGTCCGAATGTATTCTTCTCTATTTAAGCACTTGTGCATTAAGTATTTAACCCAATAGCTTGAGGGAATAATCAAGCTGAGAATTCATTCAAATCTCTATTCTCTGTCTCATTTCTCACAGATATAATCCTGTTGTTAGAATCTGTATGAGTATTCTAGAATACCGTAGATATTATAATATATATATTATAATATATATATATATATATATATATATCTTAATATATATCTTAATGTACTCCCTTGTAATTATATTGTAATTATGTAAATTGCTTTCTTTCCAGCATATGTAAACGTAGTTATTTATATCCCAATAGCTTGAGGGAATAATCAAGCAGTGTTTCCTCTTCCTTCTCATGATTCTTTTTAAGGTAGAAACATCGAATTACAACATCATTGTCTATGTGCTACTTAGTGCATTCTGCTTTGGCAAAAGAAGGAATCTGGGGATCACCTTTTATGTGTTTTCCTTCCATAGCAATATGTGACAGAGATGGTTTGTTGCATTGGCATGATGTCCTTTCCTGATAAAGCGAGTGACCTTTTGTGTTTACCTTCCATTAGCTATCTATGACAGATGGTTTGGTGTATTGATGGGTTGTCCCTTCCCGATAAACTGAGTGATCTTTTGTGTTACCTTCCATTAGCTATCTATGTCAGATGGTTTGGTGTATTGGTGTGTTATCGCTTCCCTATAAGAGAGAGACATGTTTCCGTATGAGATTTATTCATTAGTTTAATTAGGTCTTCTACACTCCCCTTCATATTTTTGGCCGAGATCCTTTTTTGTGAATGGGCCACAGACAGGAAGCCACACTGAACTTTTGAAATTTATGTCCGCCATCTGATTACTACCATAAAGTTGGATCTAGCACTTTTAAAAGCTGCTCTTGTAGAAGGGGGAGCTTTATTTTATAAATTTTTGGTAGGATGCCATACTGCTGTAGTACTTTCCTGAAAGGCTTGCTTTGGTTATTGAGTTTGTTTTTCTGCTATGAAGTTCTTATCTTACACGTTGGAAAATTCCATCTTTAAGTACAATGACAAGGAGTCAATGTTGGTTAACAGGCGAAAATTGCACAATTAAATTCCATGGTGACAAATCATGCTAGAGGTGGATCTTTTGATATGGAGTCACCTCATTCTAGTTCCATAAACAATCAACTTCCAAGTGGTTCTATGGTATTGTTGACAATCTGATTCATCTTTTAGATGCTCGGATTTGCTTTTTATATAAAACAATAAGCAATCATTTTTTTCTATCCTCTTGGTAAAAGAATTGTCTTGTTTTCTTCTCTCAGGGTATGCATGAATATCCAGCGTTTAAGCAGTACATTGATGGACAACAACATAATGAAGCAGTGGATACTGGATCAAGAGATGTGCAAGCCATCAAACACTTGCCAGCTGAAAGTTTGCTTTTCAATCGTGAGATGCATCAGCAAGCAAATATTGGGAGTCATTTGGAAATCTCATCTAATACTGATAGGTCAGGCTGCAAAATTGACGAACTTTTCATGATTGTTTTGTGTTGCTTCCCATGTCCCTATATATGTGGAAATTCTCTTTCGCTATGTATGAACTAAAATCATAGAGTGTTTGCCAATCCCACCTAAGTTGCTCGGACCCTTCAGTTTCGGTGCCGCACCCGTGTCGACATAACATGAATTGTGGGTATGGTTGTGGGATCTGTACTAGATATGGTCAATCAATTTTGGTACTTTGACCAAAATCGATGGAGAAATTCGGGATATATATTATGATTTTTATAATCAAAACAAAAGCTAAGGTGAAATTGAAGAAAATGGAATATCTTGTATATAAAAATTTCTATGTCAGTCTTTTCCCTTATAACTTCTTTTGGGATTTTCCTCTTGATCGATATTTTCTATTTGGATACCTTGTAAGTTTTCCACGTGATGTCTTATAATTTAGACATATAGTTCTATTTTTAGATATTCGAATTATTTTTAACCGAATCCCTGCACCCGTATCCTTACCTGGATTCGTACCTCCAAATCTTAAAATTTAGATCATGAAGGATCCGACCTCTAGATCCACACCCTTATCGGACACCCGCACCCGAGTCTGAGCACCTTAGAATCCCACTGCTAGGATGTAAATTCACAAATACAGAAAAAGCTGGTCTTTCCAACTTATTTGTGGAATTTCGTTACTCAAGGGTGACATATTTCAATAGAACTTATCATAAGATATCTGATCTGCAAATTACTTCTTTTCAACATCCTTTGGTTAAAGGAGGCATTGTTAATATGTAGGGAAATATTTACCTGCTGCAGTTATCAGCTATTCTGCTATTACTAGTTTAAGGTGATAGTTCTTCTGACCTTCTCGGTGTGGAAAGGTAAAACCGCAGCGTGTCATGCCCCGAGTGAGAACGTCCATGATAAGGGTTGAGGATGTAGGACCAGTAGATGTAGGCTTGCAACTGAACTGAAAGATGTTAACGTACAACTTCTGGTCTATTTTATTTCAAATTACATTTCCTATATTTTGAGAAAGAATGAAATCTCGAGCCGCATCTTTTTTTTTTAAAAACCTTTCAAGCCTAAGCTCCTCTCTCTTCCTCTCTCCATCTCTTTCTCTCTTTTGATAAGTTCTATGCTTCTCCTTTTTCACTTGAGGGAAAAAGCCATTAAAATGTGTTTCTACAATGCATGTAATCTCCTGCTCGATCTGTCCCAATTTATGTGGAAGGGTTCAGAGTATGAGGGTCAATAAACTTAATTTTGACTATGAATTCGGGTATAGATTTTTCAAATATTTTAAAATAAAATTTACATGTTTGAAAACTGCACAAAAAATACTACAAGTCAACATAGCTAATGATTTAAAATATTTAAAAAGAATTTGGGAAAAATATAGTTAAAGAAAAAATTATTTGACTCCCCAAATAGTAACGGCCAACACCTTCACATAAAATAGGATGGAGGGAGTATCTTTCGACTCTCCTACTGTCAGCTCCCTAGTAGTTCTTATGCTCTGAAATATTTGACATAATGCATTGCCAGTGTAACTGCTATACTGTTGATGGGCATTATGCAACTTCCCATAATATGATTGCTTCGTGTATTTTGAGTATCTTAATATTTCCCCTTGATTTCGTTCTCTAATCCCTGGACATTAGAGAAATATTTTGGATGTCTACACAAATTTTTTATAAGTTAATACAATATAACTACTGATTTAGAATTATTAACTGTTTAAACCAAACAATGGACTGTAGAGAGCACCACGCTAATTGTTCTGCTGATATAGTGGTTTCTTATAACTAGGAAAGCATTGCTTTTCTGAACATGAATTTGAATGATGCATATTGTTGACGAAAATTGGAAACATAATTTCATTCTATAATATCTGTTGCTGCTAAAATACTTGGTTCTGTAAGACCTCATTGCATGACTGTCAATTGTAATTTCATTTTGCAATATCTCTGCATCAGAAAATACTCGGAGCAGTGTATGAAGTGTCCAAATTTATGTGATACTCTTTCCTTTTTAATCTGTCCCAAAAAGAATGATGCTTTTCAATATTTAGAAACGATTTAACTTTAGACTTTCAATTTTACCCTTAAATCTGAGCGGTTCTCGAGCTTTTTTTTCTCTAGGAAACATAACAGTTTTGGCAAATTTATAAGCATTGTGACAGTACAAGGAGGAAATAGATCTGTCATAATTATTCCAGAAATTACAATAAATGCGGGATGGGGAGACATAGCATATAAGATTGATAATTTTATCAAGGAATATAAAGGAGAATTTATTACAAACATCTACAGAAAGACAGCCAACGATCCCCTATGCAGAATCAGTGAGGACTAGCAGATGGCAATCAAAGGAGGTAACGGAGGTGCAGGTCAGCACAACAAAAAACACTATCTCCATCTCTGGTGGTAATGCTAAGCAAGAAAATGGAGAGCTCGGAATATGTATAGTCGGAAGCTTCAGTGATAGCGAGAAGGAGAAACTAACTCTCACAGACATCAGAAAATGAGCGGTGAGTACTGAGAATCACGTTTTTGGTATCAATATCTATGAAATGTAGGGACACTCTTTCCTATTTGAGTTCTCCAAAAAACACATGGCAGAGCATATCCTATAGGGTCAATGGATGTGGAAGCACTAGAAGATCCATTTGATTGGTGGATGCCGACAACCGCTTGCTGTAGTCAACGGGAAACCTCAACATGGATAAGAGCAATAGGTCTACCGCTACAGTTCTAGATGGAAGAAGTTCCCAAAGCCATCGAAAATCAGTGCGTGGGTTGGCTGGAAAATGAGGAAGAGACTTCTTTGAAAAACCACCTGAAATGGACGAGTGAGAGTTAAAGGAGATGGAGGGAGAGTTATGAAAGAGGTTAAGATAGTCGATAATGGTTTTACCTTTCACATTCCAATTTGGTGCGAGGCAAAAATCTTGGTGGTCGCTGGAGAAGAGGAAGAGATGCAGAAGAAGGACCGCTGGACAAAACAGCCGTATAAGAAAAGATATAACGGTCCAAACAAAGAAGTGGAGAAGCACGTGGGATCCCCTGGGCGGACTTCGACTTCAAAGGAAACAGCTGGCAAGGGCCTAACTACACATGGAGCAAAGAAGGGGTAGGGTTACCAAAAAGTGGGCTTTCAATGGGCCCAGAAAAAAGTCTTGCAAAAAGAAGAGCAGATTTTAAAAAAGACCCGTTGATTTTGCTGAGGCCCAGATGGTAAACTCAAGCCAATTAGTTGGCGCGTGCGGCACAAGGATAGACCCTTTACTCGCGGAAATAGAAGCAAACCATGGTAACATTCTCTTCCTCGACAAAAAATCATCTGTTTATAGAATTAAAAAAGCATTAAGGATAATCAGCCACATGTCCTTTCCGAAAGATCAACGATAGAAGAAGCGGAAGATTATGAAGATGCAATAACAAACATTGAAGAGAGAGAAGAGCAGATGGAAAATAACAAAGACCAGCAAGACATGCAACTGATTGATTGCATGGGTTTGGAGGACATAGAAGATGCCAAACCTTTAAATTCTGAATATATAGAAGAGGAAAGTGATGGTGAGATGGATGCGTCAATCTGGGTTCACCAAAATATAATAAGGTCAAGTAAGGAATTCGGGATAGAATTCCAGGGGCGCGGAAAAGAGGCTTTTGCTCTGTTCAAGAAGATTGACAACAAACGATAGTCAGCATGAAAGAAATATCGTCAAGAGCCATGGGATCTCCAAGAATTAAAGGACTACTGGAACTTAAAGGGCTAGCCATAGATATGAATTTTCGAAGCATGGGGACAAGAATTAGGGGGAAGAGCAATGCTACTGATCTATGATGAAGGTCAAAATAATTTCCTTGAATATGAGGGGTTTAAATGATAGAGAAAAAAGGAGGGTGGTTAACAGTCTGTCAAAAATGGAAAGCAGATGTCATTCGTTTACAAGAAACTAAATTGGAAGGGAATATGGGGAACTAATTCACCAGATATGGGGAAATAGGGTGGTTAGATATGGACAGTTGGAGGCAAGTGGTACTAGGGGTGGTATACTGATGCTGTGGGATAGTAAGGTTTGGGAAGGGGGAGTTGTGGAGATTAGTTCCTATGCTCTGACTTGTTTCAAGTCTAGAACCAGCGATTTCAGTTGGCACATGACCGGGGTCTATGCACCAAACTGTAATCAGGAAAGACAAGAAGTGTAGTGGGAAATAAGAGCTACTAGAGGTCTTTTCACAGGACCATGGGTGGTAGGGGGAGATTGCAACCTAATCACATATGCTTCAGAGTAGAACTGCTCAAAAAATTTCGCAAACTCTATGGCACTGTGATACAGCCAAATATGGAAATGATGGTTTTTGGAAGACAAAGGAAGTGAACACTACATATGGAACCAGTTTGTGGAGGTCAAACAGGAACCCATGGCATATATTCTCACAAAGAGTCAGTCTAAATGTGAAAGATGGGAAGAAGATTCTGTTTTGGGAGGATAACTGGTTAGGGAATGGTAGCATCAAGCAACTGTTCCCCGACATTTTCTCACTAAATCAGCAGTAGGATGCAACTTTACAGGAAGTATGGTCTAACAAAGGCTGGAATTTAACATATAGAAGACTGATGCAAGACTGGGAGATGGAAAGAATGGCCAGCTTTTATGGAACTTTAGATCAACACAAGGGTTTGCAGGAAGGAGAAGACAATTTAAGGTGGAGATGCAACAGCAAGGGCATCTTCACAGTAAGTTCTGCCTACAAGGATTTGAATCAGATGGGATCCCAGATAAATTTCCTACCATGGAAGCTCATATGGAAAATTAAAATCCCATACAATGTAGCAATTTTTACCTGGCTTGTGGTAAAAGAAGCTGCTTTAACTCGGGAGAATCTGTAGAAGAGGGGCATACATATGTGCTCCAGATGCTATTTTTGTGAACAAAATGCAGAGACAATTAACCATTTGTTCCTTCACTGCAAAGTGGCAAAGCAGCTGTGGAATCTATTCAGCAGTTTCAGAGGTATTACATGGACAATGCCTGGTAGAACAGAAGAGGTTTTAGTAAGCTGGAACACTGAGGGGCAAGGCAGCAACAACAGAAGCAGATGGAGAATTGTCCCAGCAGTAATATGGGGGACTATATGGAAGGAGAGAAACTCTGGGTGTTTTGAAGGAAAAAACAACGCTATACAGAAGTTAAAACTGAATTCCATTATTAGTTTTTGTTATTAGTGTAGCTCAGAATATGTAGATGATCTAGTTTCCTTTATAGACATCCTAGGATCCTTGTAAGAAGAGAGAGGATTTAGAGATTGTCTTTTGGTTTTCACTCTTTTGTATCAGATAGGATTTAGAGATAGTCTTTTAGTTTTCACTCTTTTGTATCTGATGATTGATGTAAATTCTGGTTTCCAGCACTTGTGCTGATAATTTGTATATACAAAATCTGTTACTTGTGATTTAAAGACACACAAATGTCTGATTTATTTGAGACCACAAAATTTAAATCCCTTAGCACACCTTCCATCGGCATTTTTGAAGAGTTTGAGCAACATAGGTGCTTCCAGTGCCATGTCTCTGCTGCTCTTCCCTTTCCATATCGTCTGTCCTCTTGCTCCACAGTGCCTTTGAAGCTATCCAAAAGTTTGTAAAACTCAATAACTCTAACCTCCCAATCATTTAAAAAACTTCTGAATTTCAGATTCCAGCCTTGTCAGCCATAGATCCTTGAGGTTGTTGCACCAAACTGTAAATATCTGGGGAAATATCTTTAAGAGCTCCATTACAAATCCAGTCAGCATTCCAAAAGGAAGTCTAGACATCATTACCTACTTTAATGCTGGTGTTACTAATAATGGTTGGCCAATGTGATCATATTGATTTCCATACACAAACTCTATAAGCATTAGAGACTGTGTTAGTACACCACTGTCTCTCAACACCATACTTTTCATTGACTGCCCTTCTCCACAAAGCTTGCTCCCCAGGTTGAATCTCCATAGCCACTACATCAGTAAATTCTTGTTTAGCTGTCTCAAGTTTTTGATTTCCAAGCCCCCTTTCTTCTTGCTGCTTATCAGAGTTTTCCATTTCACCAGATGGAAACACTTCTTTTCCTTGTTCCCTTGCCAGATAAAGTTTCTCTTTAGAGCATCCAACCTATTTTCAATTTTCACTGGTAGAGAGAAAAATCACATCATGTTAGTAGGGAGAGAGTCTAAAACAGTAGTTACCAGACTAATCCTCCCACCCAGACACAGGTAACTTCTTTTTCACTAGGATAATTTCTTTTCACATCTCTGCAGAACCCCATTCCACATCTTATGTGCTTTATTTTAGCTCCCAGTGGTAACCCAAATATGTAGTGGGCAACCTCCCCACCTTGTAGCCTAAAATCCCAGCCAAACTCTGGATGTTTGGAACTTCATCCATTGTAAAGACTTTTTCCAATTGACATAAAAAACAGAGATAGCTTACAATACGATTAGAATCAGCTTCAGGTGTCTAGTATGGTCTACTTTAGCATCGCAAAATATCAATGAATCATCAAAATATATGATATGTTTGACTTCCAGATTGCTACTATCATTATAGGCACTCTAAAACTCCTTATCCATCCCTCCTGGTTTGCCTTCTTGATCATTCAACCCTTACGATAGCAATAATAAAAAGGAAAGGTAATAGGGGGTCACCTTGCCTTAGGTCTCTTTCATGATGGAAAGAATCCCTCTGTGGAACCATTGACTAGAATAGAAAACTTCACATTGTTGATACAAAACAATATCCACCTCAACCACCTGTTTCCAAACCCCATGTCCTTGAGAACTTTTATGAGATAATCCCAGTTTAGATAATCATAAGCTTTTTCAATATCAAGTTTGCATAAAATCCCTGCCATACTACTGATTCTAGAGTCAGCACATTCATTTGCTATCAAAGAAACATCCATAATCTGCCTGCCTTTTTATAAAAGTCGTTTGTTGGGTGTCTAGCAGCTTGTGTATGACCTTCTTCAGTCTCTGTCAGCACCGTGGAAATAATCTTGTACACACTGCCTATGCCTTATATGTTGCTCGGACTTTCCAGAAATATTGCCTCACCCGTGTCAGATCCTCCAGAAATGCACACTTTTGGAGGATCAAACATGCATCGGGTGGCATATTTGAAGAGTACGAGCAACATAAGCCTATGAGACTTACGGGTTTGAAATCCCTTAACTCTACTACACCAGCCTTATTAGGGATTAAAGCCACATAGGAAGCATAAAAGCTCTTTTCACCATACCCAATCAAATGCCTTCACAGAAAATGGGATGGAGAGAGTCTAATATTTTGGATATCTCAGTGGGATAAAAACTGATCAGTGTGAGTGGAACAATGACGTATCTTTGAATCTCGAAGGATGGGTCTTCATTTACTTTGAGATGTCTAAATTTGTCTCCTTCTGAGATACTTTCAGTTTTAGTCTTACGGTGTACTATGAGATTCATGGGCAAATCGAAATAGAACAAGATGCCGGAGAGGATTTGAATTCATGAACTCAAGTTTATGAGCTTTGTGAGATACCAAACTGTTCTACTCCGTGCCAAATATAAGACCTAAAAACTTAGAGATAAACAAGGATTAGAGTAAGAATGAAGCCACATTCGTCTTCCTTCTTAGGTAATCACGGTCTACGTTCATTTACAATGATAAGGGCATCTTTTTTTATGTGAGTAATCACGGTCCTCCTAATTCAAAATACCTGTACAATATCAAAGACCTATTCTTCAAGGATAATATCCTTAAGGCCATAACAGGGGTTCTACCATAAAGTGGATAAAACTGTGCATGTATATATCTCCTTAAAGGTCCTTTTGTACTCCCGTACCTTCAAGCCACATACAGTAAGAGGCATTAAACTCAAATGCCCAAAACTTCTAGCCATCTTGTCTACCAAAAGAAACCACCTTAACAATAACTTTTATTGTTCTATGCATATTCAATTAAAACCTCTTAGCAAAACAACTAGGGCTCAGCAGCTCTTTTTTTACCCATTGGTGCATGAGGTGCTTAAATTCTTTTCTGCAAATGAGCGCATTAGACAGCCATTTTTTGGTTGGATTTCCTTCTTATCCTCATATCATCTCCCACAGGAACAACCTGGAAGTACAATAAGGTATTATTTGGTTTACCAGGGGGATCACTCTTCCAGTTCCAGGCTATTTTTGCTTGAAATTGTGACTCCTTTTTAATGGGCAACTAGTACTAGTCATCACATGAAAAATCAACTGCTGCATGCTGCAAAACAATAGTCTTCTCAACAGTTTTAAATCAAGGAAATAAAGCAATCGAAAGAATTATGTCACTTGGTCCATTTTCCGATCACGAGAATGCTTTGTAAACCCTGATAGCCTGCACATCTAACATTGGTGTTTCCTAAATTTTATTTTTCTGCTTTCATATATGAGGAAGCAAATAATTCTCGAAAGAATTCTATCCCTTCCTAACAATCTCCATATAGACACCCTACGAGGGTCCGCACTTTTAAAAATTGTAAAAAGAAAAAGAAAAAGAAGGACATCATGAGGGACTGCTCTTTCATTGCCGATTGAACTTTCTTATATACCCTTACTTGCAAGTGATAACCCTGTGCTGCATTTCTCAATAAATGGTTGGCCCAAAGAAACCGGCATGTGAATCTAGAGGTATCCACGTACCAGTTCCCCCAGCCCCACCTATTAAATAGTACCCAGACAAACTCCCTCTTTAAGTCTATGATTGAAGTGAGCAAGCTAGGATGAACTTCAGTTGATCAATGGCTAAACGAGGGTTGATGAGTTTGTGACTGAGTATTTGCTATTACTGGAGTTCACAATTTTTTTTTTTGGCTCTGACAGTTTGAGATTGCAGGGATATTCCAGGTCCCAGTAAAGATAACTTGTTTGATAGAAATGGGATGAACGAGAGATTTGAGGAGAGCACCAACGAAAACCGTCATAATCCTCCTGTGGGAAATGAGATGGGTGGTTCTTTTAGTTCGGAAGGTAATATATTTATTTGTCTTTAAAGTTGGTGCATAAATTTGTAAGGATCCTAATGGGAAATCCTATCACAGGGGAAAGTCCTGGAATAGAAGGATTTCAAATAATTGGAGAAGCTAAACCAGGATGTAGACTTTTGGGTTGTGGGTTTCCTGTACGTGGAACTTCTCTTTGCATGTTCCAGGTAATATATCTAAGTGCTATTCGGTATGCATTTTAATTCCTAATAGGAGCTTTACCCACTGATTTCTAAAGTATATTTTTCCAATCTTTTGTTTCCAAATGTCAGTGGGTCCGTCATTATCCTGATGGTACAAGGCAGTATATTGAGGGTAAGTCTAAACCTCTATGCATAGCTTCTCATGTCTCCTTTTCACTATTTATTTTACGCGTCTTGTCGTACAACATTAAAGAGATTGCCTTAAACACCATCCTGTTTAGCTTCAACATCTACCTTTGACTGTCATCTTTCATAATCTTTAGGTGCCACAAATCCTGAATATGTAGTTACTGCTGATGATATTGATAAGCTTATAGCTGTCGAATGCATACCGATGGATGACCAGGGACATCAGGTGGTTGATCTTGCTCTTCCTGTCCTTAAATTTTATTGTACTTTGATTTATACTAAAAAGAAATTGTGTGCTACCATTTCCACCCAAAAAAAACAAAGAAATTTTGTGCTACCTTCTTAAAGTGGAGAAATCATGCAACCTCTTTGCTATAATATATATCTCTCTAGGAAATACTTGACTGTTGAAACTGCTTGGTCCACAGATTTCAAGTCGCTTTGAATTTGAGATGAGTTAATTTTCACTCAGCTATTCACCCAAAATCTTGGCCTGCATCTTATGTGTCCATTCTAGCATGCTTTCATGGGATTGGATGGGATTGTGGCCCATTAAATGATTTTCGAGTTTTCTGTATTTAGTTTACAAGAATATCTGATCCACGGTATGCTGGTATACTTATAATAGTAAAGAACAGTGATTCCATTGTGCAGTTATTATTGTGGGGTGCTTTTGCAGAAAGGATGCCACGCTTTTAATTATGCTGGTGGAAGCACTGTCTATTTGGAAAATATTTTTATCAATTCCTTTCCAAGTAAAATTGTTATAGCTAGTATGATAAACATAAATTTGAAACACTAAGGATGTTCCTTTTGAGGGCATATGTTGAATTGGACTTTTCCTTTAGTAGATTCCTTTTTCAATGATTATGTTTTGTCGTTTTTGTTGTATAAAATAATCAAGCTTTCCAATGTAGTGAGATGCATGATATAAGAAGAGAATTTAGGGGCATTTATAATGAAATGGATTTCGACCAATTTGCATGATGAACACTATGCAATTTATTTGAAGATATACACTTTGGTTTCCTCTGAGCAACTAGGATGCAATGTTTTTGTACTTCTGGGTAAATGTTCAATGATGAAGGCCGATGACTTTGTTGTTGACTAAAGCAAATCTTCTGAGGCTTACTTATTGTCAATGTGGAGAATATTGTGAATTTTTGCATTACACTCTCCTTGATATCTGCATTGCTTTTTTGCTGCTCAACTCCCATATCCAGACCAGGTTCATACAGGCACCTGAATCTCCTTCAATCTCATGCCTTGAACCTGTGAGGTTATCCACTTTGGTTCATCTCTTGAATTAGCTTCCCAATTATATATCACATTAGGTGGATTTCCCTTCCAAGAAAATGATATTATACCCTTTTCTTCATTTAGTCTTACCTGAATGAGAACACGAGCTGTTTTGATCTACTCTTTCCATTAGTGGTACCTGAATGGACAAGCCAGTCGGGTTGATATATTTTATTTTACAGTACATCTTTGTATTTTAAGACCTGAAGTGGATATGGACAGGGATTCTACAATAACATAATACCATAAATATTTAACCATTAAGCTATTACAACAACATACCTAGTATAATCCCACAAAGTAGGATCTGGAACCATTAAGCTATTATCCTTTTCAATTTGTGGCTTTTGTTGAGTATCCTATCAATTTGGTTATTTCTAATTCAAAGATGATCTTGTAATCGATCTTAGTTGTTTTCTATCTATTCTTCTTAGTTTTGCGTGTTTGTACAATATTTTTTTAATGCATATTATCTTGTAGATCTTTATATTAATTTTTGTTATTGTCAGGGGGAACTTGTCAGGCTTTTTGCCAATGATCAAAACAAAATAACATGTGGTAAATTAGCTTTCGCTGTCAAAATATGCGATTCAGTTGTGCACTTTGAGCAATAACAGTTTTCTCTTCTTGCTTGCTGTGCTCTCTGCAACTCCTTTTGATGAGTGGTTGATATTTGCAGATCGAGACATGCAATCAGAGATAGATACCCATATTTCTGAAGGCCAGGCCTCGTTTAATGTTCTAATGCTTGTAGGTTGATTTTATGTAAATTTCTATTTGTTAATGGACATGAACTTACATGCTTATTTCTATTTGTTCCAAATTTTCCTTTTACAAATTGTTACAGAATAATGCTTAGGAATCAACTTTGTGGGACTCCTGTACTTAAAAAAGGGTTTTGGCAGAGAACATCCTAAACCAGTATTCTTTTTGATCAAGAGGTTAACAACATACTAAATTGGTAGAATAATGTACTTCATTAATTGTCAGCACCAAGAAAGTGGTCAAGAGAATAAGGGGCGGAGCTAGAGTTCTAACTTCTAACTATGGGTTCAGCAGAACGCCAGAACCCAATAACTTTGGCCAAAACCCTGTATTTGTATTAAGAAATCTACTTAATATGTATAAATAATCAGGAAACCAGTAAGATCTAGAACCCATAAACTCAAAATTCTGAATCCACCCCCGATGAGAATGTACATGAAAATTTACAAAAATCCTCTTTGTGGATATATAGGGAATTGATAAAGTCTTGTGTCTGATCCATATCACTTACAGCCACTTGCTAACCATGAGAACAAAAACTGAGGGGAAAAAAATACTGTAGCTGGTGCACTGGTCTTTCTTCACCATCAATCTATTGTTCTTCTCTTTCCATAACACCGAGAGTACGCATAATGAACAGCACACCATAAGTTCTGCTTTTCTGCGCCCCCTAGCCTTTAAGCTGCAGTATGTTTTATTTAAGTTTTCTGGTATAACCCAGTTAAAGCTGAAAAGAAAAAGAAGATATTACCGTCTCTCTTGCTCTGGAAATATGGAGAAACAGATGATTGACACTTTCAGATTCCACTTTCCTTAAATAGCATCTACGAATTGAAAAGCCTCCCTTCATTTGATTCTCCTGGGTCAAACATGAGTCTTTCAAAGCAGTCCACCCAAATCTAAGGGGTAGGTTTGTCTTACAAATCAGTTTCCATGGCCAGACTTCATTGTTGACACTTTACAGGGGACACATCTTGTGTCCATATCTCACTGAGTAAACTCCTTTACTGTCATTTGTCCACCACAAAGATTCTCTGCCTTCATTTACCCATTTCTTCCATCCAATTTACCACATAGCTGAGTAGTTTGTCTATTTCCTGATCTTCAAAATACCTTCTAAGAGTGATATTCCAGCTAGTGCCTCTCTGCATTGAGCCACCAGTTTGTGAACTGTTTGAAATTTGGACAATTTTCATCTATGATTGAGTTTTCTGTTAGAACCTCGTTTCCTATTCAAGACCCTCTACTTGATGTTCTCAAACACATCCTTTTTTAAATGTACATGCATATGTTGGAAAGGATTTCGTCCTAATCATTCAGCAAGATGGTAACTACACTGAGATGGTGTCCACTTCTCAAAACGCGTTCGTGGAAGGAAGATACATTCTGGATGCGGTTCTTGTAGAGAACCATATTTTGGTAGATAACCATATTTTGGTGTAGGTTCTCTACTTTTTTTTTGGATATACAGCTTGTATACGGGGTCCCCCTATCGTATAATTATTTACCTTATAAAATAAATATCTTGTATGTTTTGAAGTCACAAGATTCAAAAGCTTTATAGTCACACAAATGTTATAGCATGTTTAAGATTACAAGTTTCAAAAGTCTTCATTTCTTTCTTAAACTCCATATCGATTCAAACTATGTCATATAAATTGGAACGGAGGGAGCATTCGGTTCCGGAAGTGCATTAAGAAAACTTATCAACTTCTTCTCAGGCTTAACAAATCCGTTAGCCAGATTGCACTCAGCAGGCAACTAACGGCTATTGGTGAAATATGTATCCTGTGGAATTAGTCGAGGTGCGTGCAAGCTGGCCCGGACACCACGGTTATTAAAAAAAAAAAAAGAAAAAACGGCTATTGATGAAATATTCTTTTTAAGCTAACTGGATATTAAGCCCTACCGAACAGGAACAAATTAGAGCAATGAGTAAAAAGATGAGAAATTCATTGGTTAGGATTAAGCTTGTTATGTTTAACTCATTTTATAAGTTTAGGCTTCTTCATATACTTGAATTCATAAAATGCTTGGTTAGAATGGAATTCATGCATATATGTTCTGTGTTTTATTTTGAGTCGACTATATTATCATTTGCTAAGATATCATGGTTGTGATGTGAGATTTCTCACGACAATCTCTTCTATTTTTTTTTCTGCTTAACAGGTTGACTCCTCTGAGAACTGGGAACCAGTGACTATATTTTTGCGGCGATCAAGCTTCCAAGTAAAGGTTCATAGAACACAAGCTGTTGTAATAACGGAAAATTTTTCCAAAGAGTTGTTGGTATGTGCTTACCTTTGATGGATTAATTACTTTCTTACATCAAGTAAAAGTATTTTCATTCATAAACATGGCCACAAGGGCTGTATACAAGATTATAACCAAAAGTAGATTATTTATTAATAGAATTTACTAATCGGTACTCATCTAGCATGAGTCTTGAGAAGCTGAGTTCATCATTTGCCTATGAATATATGATAATGTGAAGATATGCAGCTATAGTTACCATATATTTGTTATGCATTTATATGTTCCAGCATTAATTATAATCATATCTGGAAAAGTTCTTGATGAGAACATTCTATAATTAAGAAGTATATATTATGTAATTAAGGACTTAGATTTGGGAATATCATGGATATCAATTAGGGAGATCAGGCAATAGTATGTAGATTAATTAGAATCAGCAGGGATATTCAATTCCTATAGTTTTGTGTTACAGCACGTGTGTACACTATTTAAACCTCGGTGGTTTGAGGATATGACTGAGCATTTCCTACAATTCTCTTCCTTCATTGTTTCTCAACATGGTACCAAAGTCAGGGTACTGTTCCCTTCTCTTAATATTTAATTTGTCTCGTTATGCTACAAAAAAAAAGAAAAAAAAAAGAAGCGCTGTCCAAAAATTGGAACTTCAATTCTTCTCTCACCCGTGCTTTCCAGGAAAGTATGTATCAAACAACCTGGTTGGAATTATCATTTCATCGGAAAAGGTGTGTATTGAATATATTGAATGAATTGATGTGAAGGATTGTAGACCTATTGATATCCTATGGAATGTTAAATTTGTGTTTGCAGAGGGTAGCTGTGAGAAATGAAAAAATACATGGGAGAAAGAATGAAGAATGTATTGGTTGATAATTTTCTCAAGCTATCGGGTGTTAAATAGTACATATACCTATGCTAAACCTGGAAAGATAACATTGTTACATAATTCCAAATTCCTAATTGATGTTAGACCATATCTAGATGATTCTAGCAGAACGTACCTAATATTATTGCAGTCCCTCTCTAGCTGGTGCATATAGTCCTATATACTAGGCCTTTTACAAATGTAATTAATTTGAGGACCAATGAGGGACTTGGTGAAAATAGCAAGCTGATCATTTGACTTCATGACTTTTGTAATCATGTCTCCTTAGAGTACCTTTTCTCTAATAAAGTGATAATCGATCTCAATGCGTTTTGTCCTCTCATGGAACGCTGGGTTTGATGCCTTATGAATTGCAAATTGATTATCACACACAAGTTCCATTTGACTTATTTCTCCAAACGTGAGTCTCTAAGCAATTGTTTAATCCAAATTAGTTCACAAGTTGCTACAATCGTTGCTCGATATTCTGCTTTTGCACTAGATGGAGCAATACATTTTGTTTCTTGCTTTTCCAAGAAACCTAATTACCTTCTATCAGAGTAGAATACCTAGACGTGGATTGTCTATCAAAAGGTGATCCTGCCAAATCAACATCGACTTATCCAACGATCTGCTCGTGCTACTGATCCTAAAAAGAGTGTCCTTTTCTTGGAGTTGATTTTATATATCCTATGACTATCACTTGGAGAGTCCATAAATTGACGTACAATATTCGCAATAAATGCATGTTAGATCGATTCATTGTGAGGAAGTGGAAATCACTATGTTGCTTATATCTTGTTTGGATCACTAAGACAGCTCCCCTTTTCTTGGCACATTGTTTTGGAAAGCGAGAGGTGACAAAAAGCGATGAGGGCCCTCTTTAGTGAGGTGAGAAGCAAGAAGTGAAGCGCCAATTTTCTCAATAGTTTTCTCAAACAAGTTGTACGTTTTGGTGGAATCAGTAGAGGAGTTGCTAGCATCGTAGGATCTAAGAAATTGCACTACCTCTTCGAGAATTCACCAAAATATTGATGATTGTTTTTCCCTTTCATGCTATCCATTTATCAATCATAATGGAACATCCAAACTTTTTCCGTCGCACTCTATGTTCCTCAACAATCTTGTCTATCTTCTTCATCTTTTCTTTTTTTGGATGAGTAACCCTGGTTTCATGATAGCTGGAAGGCTTCATTCCTTGGTCATATTGTCCTACAACCTCAATGAATTTATCAAAATTTTTATAATTGACATAATTGAAAGGGAGCCCTGCATCGTACTGATGTCGTTCAAATCCACTCCCAATATAGGGTACTGTAAACGATCGATGCAAATATAGAACCCAACAAGGAGTTGGGGTCGAATCCACAAAGACTATTCGAAGCCCAGACTATCTAGTGCTAAACAACAAAGTATTGCAAGATTAGAATCTATTCGGATTGAGCGTAATAGAATTTAACTACAACAACAACAATAACCACCCAGTATAATCCCACTCGGTGGGGTCTGGGGAGGGTGGGATGTACGCAGACCTTACCACTACCGCAGAGGTAGCGATGCTGTTTTCAGTAGACCCTCGGCTATAAGAGAAACAGAACCAACATTAAAATAACAGCACAGGAGACAACATATAATATCAATAGCAGCTAGTGCTCACACCAAAACACCCAACAACAATACAATAAACGATAAACAAGTAGCATCGGGTAGGAAAACAACGAAAGACAGGAGCTATAAGAGCAAAAATAGGCCTACCTACCCTGAGAACGAGAAAGCTGCGGTACACCTAGCTCCCTACTATCCTGCTACCCTAATCCGTGTACCCTATACCTTCCTATCTAAGGTTAAGTCCTTGGAAAGCTAGAGCTGTGCCATATCCTTCCTAATCACCTCATCCCATTGCTTCTTCGGTCTACCCCCGCTCCTCCTAAAATTATTCATTGACAAACGCTCGCATCTCTGCACTGGGGCATGCGGACACCTCCTCTTCACGTGCCCAAACCACCTCAGTCTTGCCTCACGCGTCTTATCTTCCACCCCAGCCATTCCTACCTTAGCTCGGATATTGACATTTCTAATCCTATCCCTCCTAGTGTTCCCGCACATCCACCTTAGTATCCTCATTTCTGCAAACTTTATCTTCTGTACATGGGAGTTCTTGATAGGCCAGCACTCCGCTCCATACAACATAGTCGGTCTCATCACCACTCTGTAGAACTTGCCTTTAAGTTTTGGAGGCACCTTCTTATCACACAATACTCCAGAGGCGAGCCTCCATTTCATCCAACCTGCACTTATACGGTGAGCAACATCTTCGTCGATCTCTCCACTCCCTTGGATAATAGACCCAAGGTACTTGAAGCTTTCTCTCTTATGGACGACTTCTGTACCCAACATCACTACCAGTGTTCAGGGAAGCGTAAAGCGGAAAAAAGCGACAAGGTCCTGCTTCGCTTAAAGCGTGAAGCGTGAAGCGAAGCGCTCGCTTCATTGAAGTGAAACGAAAACGTAATTTTAACGAAAAAAGACCAAAATAGGGACAATATATATTATCAATAGAGACAATATATATTAGCAAATGTTCAAATTAAAAGCCCAAAAATAGATATCACAAAATACAATAAGACAAACAAAATCAAAGTTATTAATGGTTCAGCAACTATTTCTTGTTCGTCTAAATCTCTACTTCTACAAGATTGTCTAAATCTCTACTTCTCTGTTATCATTATATTGCTCATCATCTTCTTCAACTCCATCATCATCTTCATCAACTAGGCGTGTAGCTACTTCTTTTCCCTTCCTAGTAAGCTTGAACTTGAAGTATTCTCCCTTAAACCATAACGGTTCTCATCAACTCCACTTGCTTCCACAACAATACCCCAAGTGAAATCCGAATCTCCCTCAAAAATTGCTTCATCTTCGGCATGCTCAACTCCAGTTAGCCATTCATTGGCATCATCAATATTGTCCAAGCAAATTGGATCAATTTCATTGCACGCATTGTAGCGACGCTTTAATGTCCTATTGTATTTTATGAACACCAAGTCATTGAGGCGCTTTAAGGTTAGTCTATTCCTCTTCTTTGTATGAATCTGCNCTCGTTCCTCTCTGTTCTCTGTTCGTTTCTGGAAATTAAAAGTGGAGAAATGAATTTTAAAACGAAGTGGAGCTTTATATAGTTGGGCCTGGACACCCCCTCCGTGGCACGTTGGCCATCGCGGAGGGGCTTCCTCCGTGGCACGTTGCCATCGCGGAGGGGGTCTGCCCGACCTCCTCCTACGATGGTTCGATGCGACGCTTGTTCGGTCTTCCTCCGGGCCTTTTTCTAGTATGTATGACATTCTAAAACTCTTAACCAACATGCGAATAGGCCATCTACATGTCAAGAATTTACGGGGTGTAACACAAAGTCTATTTGGGGTTCTTTGCCCCATGTCTCGATCCGGGCCTATGTTCGGGTTGTGACACTTACCGACGCATTCATGGAATCCCACCCAAATATTTTCATCTAATAAATCCATATCATTGTTATCATAGAAGAGTGATAGGTTCAAGATATTACCAGCTGCATGCAAAGGTCGATGAAGTTGATCCTTCTACCTTCTATCAATGATCTTAAAGACCTTTGCATATTTATGCTCATCGGTAGATGCTTTTCGAATAGCCTCCTTATCCTTATTCATCACTTCATAAAGGTATCCCATTGATGGTCTTTGCTCACCATCTACCAAATGAAGAACTTTAATCAAGGGACCACCAACTTTAAGAGCATGAACAATATTATTCCAAAAGGTATAAGAAAGCATTATGTGTGCAACTTCTTTTTCCACCACTTCTTTTGCAAATTTATCGTTGTTCCATTCTTCCAAAATGAACAGGCTTCTCAAATTGGCCTTTTGTGTGTGCATACTATGCAAGGTCAAGAAAGCAGTAGAAAATCTAGTCCTGTCAGATTTCACTAAGTTTCTTGTCAGATTTCACTAAGTTTCTTTTTTTGGTGAATCTCCTCATCAAATTCAACAACAAAGGCCTTTGAACAATGTAAGAATGTACCTTAACTTCCTTGGGAAAACACCTGTGAAGGGTCTTTCTTTGAAAATGCCCCCAAATATTAAATTCACACAATGAGCTGCACAAGAAGTCTAATATATATGTAGGAACACTCTTTGCAACATATCACCCGCTTTAACATTTTCAGCTGCATTATCTATAACAACCTGAACAACATTTTGTGCTCCAATGTTCTCTATTGTTTTTTCATACAAGGAGAACATTTTGATGGCATCAGTAGACTAGTCACTCGCATCAATGGATTCAAGAAATAGGCTTCCTTTTGGAGAGTTCACTAGCACATTGATGATTATTTTTCCAGTTCTTGCCGTACACTTATCCATCATAATGGAACATCCGAACTTGTTCCATTCTACCTGATGATCCTCCACAATTTTTTTGTCTCTTCCACTTCTTTATTTAGATAGGTGACACTAACTTCATGATAAGTGGGAGGCTTCATTCCAGGATCACATTGGCCTACGGCCTCAATAAACACCCCAAAAGTATCTGTATAATTGACACAATTAAAGGGGAGCCCTGCATCATACATCCACCGTGAAAAGGTCGCGACTGCATGATCCCTCAAAATCCCCTTGGCAATATCATGCAAGATTTTTATGTTTAATCATCTTTTCCTACACCATCTCCGGGCTTCTGTGGAATGTAACAATCTAAAGGTCCTTTCCTACCGGTTGATCCATAACTTGAAGAAACTGATGCAAATGCACTTTGTGAATGTTTTTGTGATTTTGACGGAAGTGACAAGTCAACCGCTTCACCTTCTTTCATTTCATCATCATCATCATCATCTAAGATTAATCACATTTGGTTGATGTAACATTTGACATTTTAGATCTTTTTTTTCAACATATATTTTTATTTCCTCAGTCACAGCCTCCGGGCATTTTGTACACCGTGAGACGTCTTTAGAAGTACCAATAAGATGTTGTTTGTGATGAAAGATATCGCCTTTAGTTATCTTGTCTCAAAAGACACATATTACTACTGTCTTATTGGTCTCACTTTTTTCCAATATTTCCAAGCCGGGTCACCCATTTTTAATAGCTGTTAGGATTAAAGAAAAAACTGTCAATATAACAACAACAAAACATAATCGTAGGAAACAACAAACAGAAAATTAACCTATCAGCATACAACAACTGCTGCTCTGTTTTTACGCTTCCTGAAAACTTACAGTAGCAAAACAAAGCAGAAGAAAATCAGCTGAATCAAGCAGAAAAGAGAAGAAGAAGAAAGAAGAAAAAATAAAAAAGAAGGAATAAGAAGAAAACTTGCGCAAAAATAGGGTAAAGAAGAGAGTAGAAAAAGAAAATCTGAAGAAGCAGGAGAAAGAAGAAGAAAGAAGAAGTACGTACCTGAAGATGATGTGAAGAAGCAACCGATGTGAAAATAGAGGAAGAAGCAACCAATGACAAGAAAACCCTAGTCGCAATTGTTTTTTATGATTGTTTATCAAAGACTCTGTTGTTGGTTAAGTTATGATTGTTTTTAAAATTTAAAATAGGACTTTTAAAAAACAAAACCAAGAAGCGACGCTTCTCTGCGCTTCACGCTTCCGCCATTGAAGCATGCGCTTTTGTTACCTGAGCTCGCTTCAAGAGACGGCAGCGATAAAGTCACACTTCGCATCGCTTCACGCTTAAAGTGATGAAGCAAACGCTTTCCTAAACACTGACCCAACAGCTTTGAAACACTCTCTCTTCTCATCCTAAGGCAAGGTAAGAGTCCTCTATGATTTTACAAAATAATTTCATGAATTTATGCAAGAATCTAACAACAAATTCTCCTTCCATCTCTGGTGAAGTCAAGAATTACTCCTAGGGTTCAAGAGGTGAATTTTTAGAGAAACTCTTCTTTCAACAAGGTAATTTTTCTTCTAATCACTTTCGTAGGTGTATTAAGATATGTAATGTCTAGCCCTCTTAATGTGTGAATTTCTCTTGTTTTTCTCAATATTATGTTTCAATTAAATCAATATATCCTCTTCGTAAATGATATTCTCTACATGTACTTCAATCATGAAATACTATATGATCTTAACGCTCGAAATGAACATTACTCTACTTGCTTAGTTCCCTTAAATGCTATGTAGTCTCATCGATTGTAGTCCTCATAGATATGTGTATCTGTAAGTGTGAAGTGCTAGTTATCTTCAATGTTATTCACCCCTCATGTATATAATTGGCTTTAAAATGTCTCCCTATGTCATGAATTCCTAATGAATTAAGGTCTTGAAGCTTAAGGAGTTTTTATACGATCCCATGTCCTCTATGTATTGATAGTAAGACAAGCAGTATCCACAACCCTTAATGCCTTATAAATGATAAGTACCCCTCCTAAAATATGTTCGAAAAAAGGGGTTAAAATCCTATAAGTCAAAAAGGTACTTTTTATGGTATTATGAGATCCACAAACGAATGAAGCCCATGGTATTATTTAGATAATCACTTAGACATTTTACCTATTTCTTTACTGATGATATGGTATACAAAATGATTTTAAGTTTTCAAGTGTTCAAAGTATTTTCCTTTGTCACACAGTTTTCATGATTTTAAAAACACATCATGTCCTACTACTATTTTCTCCCTATGATTTTGACTCATGAAAGAATGATAGATAAAAAGGGTCAATGAGCCACAAGCTATGGAAGTGAATGGGCCAATAATCCATAAGCTATGAAAGTAAAAATAGCTAGTGAGCCATATGTTAAAAGAGGGGGACAATAGGCCAAGTATATTACAAAAATATTTTATGGGCAAAGCACTTAGATTTCTGAGAGGGTACTATTTATGATAATTGACCAAAATTATGTATGTCGATGCAGGTTAAGTTGACTTGGGTTAAAGTCCTATCGCACTTGGATAAGTCGACTCGGACTAAAGTTGCCTCACACTAGGTTAAACAGACTTGGGTTGAAGATCATCGCATCTGAATAAGCCGCTAGGTTCAAGTCCTAGCGCTCTGGGATCAGATGTTTCTTATTATGGGTGAGGTGACTACAAGAACACCAGTTATTTCAGATCCCCTCACATGATATTGTGAGGAGACAGTCTATTCCAACTGGGTCAAAGATGGGGCACCATGCCGTACACATGGTATAATATATGATGGTTGCATTTCTAATTATTAATGACGATTCTCTTTTAAGAAGTGGAGCCTCATTTTTAAGCACATAATAGGCACATCAGTCATATTTAGTTTAGTTTGTAAGCTCCACTTCTTATATGGGGCCAATTTATGTCTTTTGATGTATTTAGATATTCTGGGTACACTGGAGCCTTGTCCAAGTATTTCTATTATGATGTTATGTATTAGAGGCTTCATACACTTGTATATATAAGTCATGCATATGCTTTGAAATCAACTCATGTTGTCCTTAATATGGTTTTTCATCTATGTATGTGCTTTTAAGGATTTCCTATGTTAAATTATGAATAGAAGGCCTTAAACTACTTTTATATCTATGTTTTCGCTTCATGCTTGAAAGTTGTTCTTATGTGATTCACTCCTATTATTTCTCTTTTAAATGCGATGTCGTGGAAATGTTTTATCTTCATGTTCATGTAAAAAGGTTCACTAAGTCAATTTAAGGCACCGTGTGCCGATCTACCCAGGTCTAGATTCGGAGCATGACAGGAAAATGATGCACAAGAACCTACCATTAATAAGGAGAATGAAGATGTCATGGTCGAAGATGTAGGTTTTGAACCTAGTGTTGAAGTAGTGAAACCAATTGATAAGGTCCTTAAAGAGACTTTTGGAGTTGAGAAGCCAACTAAGGAAGTCCCTGAACCAATTGTTGAAGTGGAGAAGCCAACTGAGGAGTTTACTAAACTAGTTATTCAAGTTGAGAAGGCAACTGATATGGTCCCTAAACTAGTTGATAATGTTGAGAAGCAAATTGAGGAGGTGCTCTTGGACATATTTACATGTCCAAGTTCCATTTTATGCCCATGTTCGAACCTTGTTTGCATCTTAATTTGATTATAATCTCATGTATTTTGCTAAATTTGTGGCAATAGACTAACAAATGTGATTAGCTCTTTATGTCGGTGAAAAATTCTAAGTGATGAAGCTAAGTCGGGCTGCCACATCGAGTAGATGCGCATAACAAGTGCCTGTCCTGTGCGCATGCGCGTCTGCGCCGTGTCGCGCTAGCAGGCCTTGCGCGATGGCATCGTGCCACCCCAAAGCATGCCATGTCGACACCTTATCCAGTGAGCATGCACGATGCTTCTGTGCCACAGAGGCCAATTGAGCGTTCAGCTCCATGGCACATTTAGTGCAATTTTCGACAAAAATACCTTACCTATAAATAGAATACTTAGGCTCATTATTTGGGGGGCACGACATAGTTTTGGGAAAAGGGCGACTGGAGCAAGGAGGGACAAGGACTTCACCATTGTTTGGGTTCTTTTCCTTCTTTCTTTTTTCCATTCATTTATCTTACATGAATTCAAGTATGTTCATGGATTCTTATAGAACAATGATGGCTAAAACCCTCATTCTGGGGTTGAGGCCATAAACAAGAATGCTTATGCTTAAATTCTTGTTGGTTCGATTATTTATTGTGTATTATTGTTCTTGCATTCTTGTCTTTACCATTTTAATGCTTGATCACCATTAAAATGCATCTAGAATCCTCAGGCAAACTCGAAAGAGCAACCCCTTGGATAGAATGTGGATAACAAGGAGTATGATCTTGTTTTCAAACTTGATTTGTGATTAAGATAGAAATATACCTAATGCGCCATACTTGGTTAGTAAAATGGGATGATAGCTTAAATGCGTAGAATTGAGATATCACATCACCACTCAACAATGTAGTTGTGAGCTCAGTTCAAATGCAAAAATGGTTAGAGGCTCGAAAGATCATAACCATGTCTTTAACCCCATAATCAACAATCTAGATAAGTATTTAACCAATTTGAATCAATGCTAGGCATGAATGTAGGCCTCAACTCTAAAATATTCTCCCGTTATTGTTTACAACTTAGTCGTGATCTATTTTCGATTTTACAAACAACAACAAAATCTTGAAAACCTCTGCACTTGAGAAAAGCAATAGTAGTACTTCAATTTGGTTATTCGCTAACCTGTGGGTTCGACATTCGGCTCGCAAGAGCCACTTTACTACTTGTATGACCGCATGCGACAGGGGGTGAACAAGTTTTTGGCGCCGTTTTTGGAGACTGACAAATGGGTGAATTTCTTGTTTTTGTGTTACTATTATATTTTCTGAAGTGCTGATGACTTGGTCTTCGTCATTACTTTTGCAGGTATTATAGGTTGGTCCTTGCAGCAAGCTGACAAGGGATAGAGAATTAGTAAAAACATACCCTGAACTTGAAAGAAGGTTGAGATAGTTGAGAAAGGAGGGTGCTACTCTGTATCCCATCCAGCAGGTTCAATAGGACGAGGTTGTTCTAGTAGAAATAGTTGCTAGACTAGTGTGTGAAGTGGAAATCCCACTCGCGATGAATGTTACCTCTAGTATCCGTAGACCGAAACCTGGAGGAAAATTTGAGCTGAAGCAGAACATGGTGCAGTTGCTGCAAACAAGTGGACAATTTACAGGCCTAGCCTATGAGGATACACAGTAGCACTTGCAAAATTTTTTGGAAATCAGTGACACCTTTGTCCCTACTGAAGTGTCAATTGATTATGTTTGGCTCACTCTTTTCCCATTTTCATTATTGGGAGAAGAAAAGCAGTGTTTGCAGGCAGAATCAACAAACTTCATCACAACACGACCTGGCAAGGAAGTTCCTCATCAGATTTTTTTCATCTAGCAAGACCGCAAAGTTGAGAAGTAAAATTATGAATTTCAAGCGGAGACCAGACGAAAATTTGTATCTTTCTTGGGAGAGATTCAAATCTCTTCTCAGAGATTGCCCCCATCACCAGCAGACCAATGAAGTGCTGACACATACTTTTGTGGAGAGCCTTGACCCACATACCAAAATTCTGTTAGATTCTACGGCAGGGGGTTAAGCACTGTAGAAAACATATGAGAAGCAGTACACTTTGCTGAAAGGATTGCACAGGGAAATCCAGAGTGGCACAACGATGCATCAAGGGGAGAAGTAAAAAATACTACGAGAATGATAGAGGTCGATAGTTCGAATGCCTTGGCATCTCAGTTGGCCTCCTTTCAGAATCAGATGATGACTCAATTTAGCATGCTGAATTTGGCACAACCGCAGGCACATGTACATGCAGTTCAACCAGCTCCAAGATGGTGTGAAATATGTGGAGGCAGTGGTCATGTAACAGACTCTTGTGGAGCAAACCTAGTGTCAGTCAATTTTGTAGGTAATATGCAGAGGGGGAACCAAAACTATGAGAACACCTACGATAGGAACTGGCAGAATCACCCCAACTTCTCTTGGGGTGGAAATCAGTGATAGAGTCAAAATTTTTAGCAGCCTCAGCAACAGGGTAAGTAAGCTGGTACCCACTCAAGCAACATAGAGGATATGTTGTAGAAATCATGGCTGACCAAGCCAAAATTACTGCAGAGCTCAAAATTCAGTAGTTAGCCACCAGGAAATTAGAGAATTAGATAGGCAATTAGCTGCAGCTCGAAACACCAGACCTCAAGGGGGTTTACCGAGTGAAACAAATCCAAACCCGAAGCAGGTCATGGCTATCATCTTGAGAATTGGGAGAGAGCTAAATGAGGTACTAGTGAAACAGAAAAAGAATGAGATGCAAGCTGAGTTGACAAGACCCTCGTATGCTAATAAGGACAAAGCTAAGGTAGCTACAGAGAACAATGTACAACCAACAATGCAACCAACAAAAAGACTACCACTACCATTCCCTCAAAGGCTTCAGAAAAGTAAGGAGGATGCTTGTTTCAAGAAGTTTGTTGACATTTTCAAATAACTTCACATAAACCTGTACTTAATTGATATTTCATAGGGAATGCCCAAGCATAATAAATACTTGAAGGAAGTGGTGTCCAATAAGAAGAGACTAGTTGATGTGGAGATAGTGGCACTCACTGAAGAGTGCAGTTCTAGGGTGATGAGCAAGCTGCCAGAGAAGCTCAAAGATCAAGGCAGTTTCACCCTCCTAATACGAACTGGTGGAAGTGAGATGATGCAGACGTTATGTGATTTAGGGGCAAGTATGAACTTGATGCTCCTATCACTATTCAATACACTTGGTTTGGGAACATCAAGGCCTTCTAGAGTTGTGCTGCAGCTATTCGACTGAACCAAAGTGGTTCCTGAGGGATCTTAGAGGACGTGCTCATCAAAGTTGGTAAGTTCATAATCCCTACTGACTTTATTATTCGACTTTGAAGTGGATGTCAGGGTAATAGTTATATTGGGACGTCCGTTCCTAGCTACTGGTGGAGCATTGATAGATGTCAGACAGGCAACCTGAAGATGAGGGTCAATAATGAAGAGGAGACATTTAGAGTGTATAGAGCACTCAGTACCCTAGCACATTATAGGGATATATGTATGATCACTGCATTAATAGAGGATGAGTATGGGATGGAGGAGTGCAAGCTGACAATCCCTCATCTGAAAGCTCACATAGAAAGGGGACCTGAACCTGTAGTTGATAAAATGCAGTGTGATCATGGTGGAGATATGATGATGAAGAAGAGGGGAAGTGTGGAAGTTGTTCCCTCAATAGTTAAGAAGATAAGGAAATGGTTCTTGAAAGGGAAGAAGAAGTTGAGGAAATCTTGAAAAGGCTGTACTCACGTAGTCCCACGACATAAAATCAGGGCGCTGCTTGGAAGGCGACCTAAGTTGTACACAAGTATAAATTTTTGTTTGTTTTTTGTTTTTATTTACATTACCTTTGTTTTTTGTTTTTGTTTTGATAAGTTAAGATTGATGTGAAGTCTAAGTACCCATAGAAGGAAGCTAAGGAGCATGACGATGAATGAGTGTGCGGTCATCGACCCTTGTGAATATGCTGTTAACTAGGCCTAGAGGTCTCAGGAAATATCCCTAACACTTGTGTGATGTTAATTGATGCTTTGGGGACATAGCATCATTCAAGTGTGGGGTGAGGAAATTTCAAAAATTTCAGATGTTTGATGAGGGTGAAGTAGGTGCTTAGTCTGAAAGTGTTTGATTTGAAAATTTATGTAGAGCACACTTCACCCACCCTTTGATTTTTTTCAGTTCTTTTTCGAAGGGGGTCACTTTGAATTGAGAATAAATTTTTTAATATTTTTAATTTTTGTGTGAAAGTTTGGGTTTTAGTCATAGTTAGGGATTATTTTCAACGATGAATGGATGACGACCGTCTTGAGGGAGAATTAGTCATTAGAAATTTTCTTTTGAACCCTTAACTAAGTGAATGCTTGATGTTGTTGTTAAGTGCTACACATGATTGAATGACGCAAGTGATCTTAAAATTGGAAGCATGTTTTATAAATTGAATAACTTTGCAGAGACATCTAGGATCATGAATTTGAGTTATGAATGATATGTGCTTAATTATGTACTTATGGGGTTAGCCTAATTGAGAATCTATATGGATCCATCTGAAGTTGAATATGTCTCGTGAGTGTAAGATCTTTGTGTACTCCATGTTGTCATGTGATGTCTTGAAATTTCCTGGTGTGTTTGCAAAGCGAAATGAGTAATGTTAAAAGCAGGAAATGATATAAGCATTTCTTTTATTAGACATGCTTTTATCCTTTTTTACCTACTCATGATGTATGACCCTAGTTAGATCATTGATCCTTTAGTCTATTCTTTGATAGCCACACAAGCAGCTTAATCCTTTTCTTTCAACTGACGTTGAATTTGATCCAAAACTTCTAAGCACTCAAAATGAAAGATTTATAAGAGTTACAAGGAGTGAGCTTTGAAAAAGGGGAGATAATTGTGTGTGAAAGTATGAAGAAAAGAATAAGGGTGCAAATGTTTGACATTGCTTATGTTGTTGGTGGGGAGTAGAAAAAGAACGAAAGCATTGAAAAAGCTTATGATACTTGAGTACTCCCTTCTAATAGTGAGAACTTGCTCAAATAAATGGGAAAACAAAGGAAAGTGATAGATGAGAAGAGCAGGAAAAGAAGTAATTGATTAAAGATAGTGCTTAAGGAGAAAGTGTGATGTATTAAAGTGCTTAGGGGAAGATAGTCACTATTGCTGATGTTGGGCATATTCTTATGCCCATTTTCCATACTTTTACCCATATTTTACCATGTTTTGAGATGATTATCTTTATAAAATGTATGATTTCATGAACGTGTGTGTTAAATGAACTAACAAGTGTTTTTAGATGATTTTAGCAGGTAACACATGAAAAAAGACTCAAAAATGGTCCAAGGTGTGAAAAAAGAAGAATTCGAGAAAATTTGGCTTGGTGAGATAGCTGGAGTGGCGCGCCAGCCACCAAACTTCAGAGAAAATTGTGCTCAGGTTGGTGTTATGGCTGGCGTGGTACGCTAGAGGCCGAACTTCAGAAGAATTTTTGATCAACACCTTGGCAAATTGAGTGGAGCGGTGCGCCAGAGAGGTTCCGAACTTAGGAAAATTTTCTAACACTCTGGTAAATTGGCAGACGTGGCGCGCTAGGCCCCAGAAGTGTAGACTTTTGAATAACACCTTGGCGAGATGGTTGGTGCGGCGGGTCAAAGGCTTAACTTTAGAGTAAATTCAAGCTAAGTTTGGCGAGATGAGTGGTGCGGCTCACTAGGGCTTGTACGGGATGGATATTTCCAAGTCTAAAAGATAAACTACGTGAGGGAAAAAGAGTCATTTGTTACCTAGCTTATAAATACCTTGGCTAGGGTAGTTGTTAGGCGTCTTTCAGTAGATTGATCAATTGTACGCAGTCTTTTTGGGGGAGAGATAAAAAGTTCATTGTTCTAGTTTTTTCTTCTTTACTTTATCTTTGTTAATTTGAATGATAAATTCTTGGGTTTTAAACTTGAATATGAGTGGCTAAACTCCTGTTCTGGGGTTTTGGCCATGAATAATGGTTGTAGTTTGAATATTTGTTTATGTTAGACTTTTGATTCTTCTATTCAAGATTGTTTATGCTTACTTGATTTCATGCTTATTCGTTAGATTTATCGCCTTTCAAATATTATCTATTGGCTCGTTGGTTAAACACGGGAGAGGGAACTAATGAGGGTTAAAAGGAAGCATAGAATAGGTTTCAATTATCTTGTTCAATAGTTCAATAGTTGATTTCATTTTTAAGGATAGGGATATACCCTGAAACCTTATTTATCTGAGCCAAGTAGCTTAACCGTCGTCTCATGTTTCTCCTGCAACCATAGGGATATAGGTGTTAGCGTTCATGAGATAGTTTTTGGCTATTTGGGAGAATAGTTGAGAAGTAAGTTCATAACTTGCAACTAGAAATCTTAGAAGAACATTTTCTAGCGTATTCAAATCCTAAAATTCAACCTGAACAAAAAGTGCCAAGACCTTGGATTTCTATCATCATTTGAAATACAAACTCTTCACAAACGAAATTTTTTCTTAGTTTAATTTACATCCTAGTTTAGTAGAATAATCTCAAAATCATTTTCTCTATTTTACTTGTGTTTTCTGAATAGTGAAATAAAGGTTCAAAAACTTAAGCAATTAATCTATCAAGTCTCTGTGGGTATGATATCGAGACTTCACCATCCTATATTACTTGACGACCAGATGCACTTGGTGTGCGCTTGGCGACACCAATTGCTGGCCAGAATAGTTCCTAACCATCCCTTAGCCTACATGACGACCTAAAAAGTCCTACTTGATCTTACATTTAATGTTCTTATATTAGGGGGGGAGTACACCAAGAGCAAGCTTATGGGTCATTGCATGTTGCATGTGAGATTCTTTATGAGAGTGAGCGAAATTTTATTATTATACCCATTCATATAATAACTGGTTCATTGAGAGTAAAAATGGTAATTCTCTTCGTGTGAGGGCACATAAGTGATAAAAGACAGGTGACATAATTGACTTCTTAATTGGTTAACCTGCATGAGTTTGCTGAGGTTGTAGAGTTAGTTCTAGAGGCTAGGAGGTCTTAACTTTGTTGTTCATTAATTTAACTATGCTATAAATAACATGCTTGATAAGTGATAACGCTCAAACCATACGTCCTACCGAAGTATGAGGCAGACGTTTTCAATAAAGAACCCAACTAGATGTTGGGGTCGAACCCACAGGGAATATGGAAGAGCTAGACTAAAGCCGGTAAGTGAACTTGTTAGGTAGTTACTCCAAATTGGGGGTTCTAAAGAAAACAATAATTAAAAACACAGTTAAAACTTTGGTTGAAATCAAGAATGAAAGATAGCTATGGTTTTGTGTTCCCCATGGGTTCATAACTTCTTTGGGTATACACACGTGATCATCACCAATGAGAACTGATAACTTAGGTTCATTAAAATGACTGGTTCGTCCCTATTGAATGACTATACTCAATCACCGGGTCAGGTCTCATGAGCGATCGCAAATTAACCGTTATCAATATGTCCCAAATTTAACTATCCTGCGACCATAGCTCAAGTTAATACAATGATCATCAAGATCAAGGCTTTGTTGTAATTCTCTTTTCCTAATCTCTACCTCTCTAGGCTCAAGCAAGTAAAGAATTCAGACATGTCCTAACGTTGTACACCATTAAGAAATGTTTAAGCATGAAGAGAATACAATACAAGTGTTTTGAATTGGTTTTGAATCACTTTTATGTGACCCTATCTTGTTAATCCACCATGGTTCCCACAACCCTAGCTATGGAGGTTTTAGCCTCTCATAGTTGTAAGATTGTGATTTGCATTCATAATTAGAAACATAAATCAATACTTACAATTATGGATGAGAGAAATACTTTTTTGTATTAATCAGCAAAAATCCTCAAGAAAAATATGAAGATCAAGAGAAAGTCAAGAAAAGGTTGATCACAAGTCGAACAACTCAATTCTCACGTCTAATTCTCTCTAACTTGTTTTCTAATTACTTCTAATCACTCCTAATAAAACATAAAACGTATTTATATATGTTACACCCCATAAGTTCCTAATGTTTAGTTGGCTATCCATACGTTAGTCAAGAGTTTTAGAGTACGACGCGTGCGAGAAAGGGCCCGGGGAAAGGCCAATTGAGCACGAAATCGAGGTTGCACGGGAGAAGGCCAGAGCAGGCTGCTAGAGGGGCAACGTGTCACGGTCCCCTCCTTTGTGCGTTGGGCTCTGTGGCATGCCCGTGTTTTGGTTATATGGGGTCCTTGGTCCACCGCCCAAGTATATATATATAACACCTTGTTCATTTGATATATATATTCAAAGNATGTTTGTGCCCCAATGCATGCGGTCATACAAGTAATACCTTGTTCATTTGATATATATATTCAAAGTAAAGCTTCGTCCAGAGAAGAGTATAAACGCTAATTTTAAGTTAAATTCTTCTGTTTAAGCTATTAAACGCCGCCCGAATTCAAATTAACTTTAGGTATCGACGTTTAAGGCCGTAGGGAGCTTTACTACGGAGTTAGTTTTGTAAAATTCGCCCGGCAAATTATAACCCCGCTGAGTCAAAGTTGTCAAAATGACTTCAAACTAGTTTCTAAATGATCACATGCTTCAAGTAAGTATTTCTCCCTTTTGAATTTTTGGGAAATTATACATTTTTTGACCGTGTTTCGTTAAGTTGAAGTATAGTCAATATTAGTATTATAAGTTATTTTTCTGCCGAATTTAGTACTAAAAATAGTCTCATACTCTCAGTAATACAGTTCCAGTTAGGAAGGGCTATTTGAATACCAGTTGAAACTCGCCAGTTTCCGAGGGAGCGACAATCAAGGTATGTTAAGGCGAATTCTTCGGCAAGTTAGTTTCTTGAGTATTATATTACAGTTTGAGTCCCAATAAGAGAGTCAAAGGCATATCTATTGTGATTAGCTGTTGTAGCATATTGAGTTTTGTTATATTGAGGCCGCGAGGGCCATATTGAGTTCTCTTATATTGAGGTCGCGAGGGACATATCGAGTCCTATTCCACTGGGGCCGCAAAGGCCATAGCGAGTTTTAGTAGAGTAAGGCCGTGAGGGCCACAACGAGTTCTATTAAATCTAGGCTGTGAGGGTCGGTTTTTGAGTTATAGTATACTGCGATCGTCGGTAACTAGATGGTAGAACATATATTTCTTGTACCTGCTGAGGATTATGGGGGCCCAGGTAGGTTATTCTTGTATGGGTTGTACCTTCTAGGCTTATGGAGGCCCGGTTAGGTTCTTGTTTGTATATGTGTACCTTGTTAATTAAGTACTATAGGTAGCAAGACTGTTCAGGTTAAACTCTTACCTTTCAGTATGATTATTTCAGTTCTTCAGCTCTCATTTAGTTATTACTTTACTTCCTTACATATTCGGTACATATTGTAGTGACGCCCTCCGTGGGCGCTGCATTACTTGCCTGCAGGTGCGGCTAGAAATAGACTAGGACCTTCGTAGCTTCCAGCCAGTATTAGCAGCATAGTTAGCTCCCTTCCTCCAGAGCTAATAATTAGAAGATTTGTTTTTTGTTGATGGTTCAGTTTATGGGTAGGTCGGGGCCCTGTATCGACCACTATTCTACTCCTAGAGGCTTGCAGATGTATAGTACCCTGTGATTAGTCTGTTGTCGGCTGTGTGGGCCCCAGATGTATGTTTCATTTTATGATGACGGCCTTATAGGGACTTCTTTAACTGTTGAATAGTGGCCTTGTCGGCTAAAATATGTATAAGTCGCTTTATTTTCATTGCAGTCATAACTAGACATCATGGTGGTCTTGTCAGCCCGCATAGGACTCCCTATCATTATCTGTTTCTGGGTAGCTGTTTTATTTTACAGGTGGCTATGCAGCCTTGTCGGCTGGGGGTTGTGTTTACAACCGAGATATAGCCAGTTGTTTTTGTTGATTTGGGGAAGTAAGTTTGCACCAGAAGTGCATAAGTCCAGTCAGATCAGTCCACACCCTAGTAGGGCACCAGGTGCCAGTCATACCCCAAGGCGGGGCGTGACAAACTTGGTAGCAGAGTAGGTCGTATTCCAGGGAGTCTGCAAGCCGTGTCAAGTAGAGTCTTGTCTATGGATGTGTTGTGCACCACAATCTATAGACAGGAGGCTATGAGACATAATAGTGTGGTTACTCTTCTTTCTCCTCCAGTCATGCTATAGAGCTGTGTTGTATAGGGTAATCGCCTAAGCTTACGTTATTTTTGTTTTTACAAAGAAAAATGTCAGATGCATGATGAATTGCGACTGGTTGAGATTTAGATATGACGGCAGGAGAGGGCACCATTAGGGGGCCCCGGTCAGAGTCGACTCGGTCTGAGGGCGACAAGGATACATCCCCTCGATCTTCCAAGCACTCACCACCGCATTCAGAGCCCACCAAGGTAGTAGATACACCAGTACCACCCCCATCTATTCCAGTACCATTGGACCAGGAGCTTAGAGGTGCATTTTATACATGGGTTCAGATGATGGCTGCCTAGCGTCAGCCTCCGCTAGTAGTACCAGCTGCCGCTGAGGGGCCTGGTAGCTCGAGAGTTCGTGAATTTCTCACTCTGAGTCCCCCACAGTTTACAGGGACCGATCGTAGGGAGGATCGCTATAATTTTATAGATCAGTTGCAGAGGATATTCAGGGTTATACACACCTCCTCTACCGAATTAGTTGAGCTAGCGGTATTCCTACTGCGTGATGTAGCAGTTTTGTGGTACGAGAGTTGGGAAAGATCCCGAGGTAGAGATTCACTTCCACTTATGTGGCCTGTTTTCCCTGAGGCTTTCATAGATCATTACCTGCCTCGAGAGGTTCGGCAGGCCAAAGTAGAGCAGTTCTTGCACTTTGAGTAGGTCAGGATGAGCGTTAGAGAATATGCATTGAGGTTTGATTCCTTAGCTAGGTATGCGCCCTCGTTTGTTGACACCATGCCACCTAGGGTGCATCGATTCATTATGGGACTTGCGCCAAAGTACGTGGAGTCATGTATTACGGCCACATTGCGAGAGGATATGGATATTTCACGGGTGCAGGCTGACGTCGCCCGTATGAGCGTGTCTGCAAGTGTACCGGTTGTGCAAGTAATATAGTGGCTCATTTTAAGAACCGGAATGTAGAACCCACAGGGACTGGACCCATTCCTCTAACTATCCATTTATAGTGTGATCTTAAATACCAAAAATGTTGGTTATAGAAGTTTTCGAGGGAGAATAATTAAGTCTAGTGTTGGTCAACGAAATATTCTGAAATTACGCTAGGAGCAACATAGAGCTAAAACCAGATAATCATGCGATACTACGATNTGTTAAAGCATATTAAACATATAATCATGATAAGAGAAAGAGCAATCAAAGAGAATAAACGACAATGCAAATGTCATCTTATAAAGATAAACAAACTAACTAGCAAATGCCAAAATCGAAAAGAAATTAACGGATTAATGATGTAACAAATTGCCTTGACTAATACCCGGTCCTCAACACATCAAGATCACAAGAATCTTAAAGATTCCGAGCAGTGCTTGTGTTGAGGAGGGATAAAGGAGTTGTAGGGAATGAAAGCAAAGTTCTTGATAAGAATAGATGATGTGTAAAGAAAAGGTAGAGTTAAAGCTGGATTCTCAAAACTAGTGAGGGTCCGAGTCCCTTTCTAAAGTAAAAGAATATTTATAATAGAGGGTATTCCTGAATATGGACAAGGAATTCATCATTTATTCATTTACACGGCGGACTAAGGAAATAAAATAAGGAGGAATATGGAGAATCAATCAAAAAACGCAATCTTTCTTAATTAATAAAATTAGACCCAATCATCTAAGAAATAATATTATTTTTCCATAAATAAACAAATACTAAATTAGTTAAAGGAGACCAGAATCAATTATAAAAATTATCTTAAATTAAAGTAGATCACATGGAATCAAATCTTACCAAAATTATATATTTGAAAATAATTTCGAGATTACCACAAGTATTCCAGTGCTCAAATTGTCACATAATTTAAGGGACATGATAGAGTGGAAACAAAATAATAAAAGGACAAAATTAGAAGATCAATCAAGAAATTATTTTCCTTAAACAATTAACTGAAATTAATCAAGAATTATCAAGTTGTATATGGGTAGTAGAGTAATTTTTTTTTAAGAAAAGGGAGAGACAAACCTTCAAGATAATCAAATATTTACTAAGCTAATTATGTCACATGATTGCTCAAAGTAAGAATATCGAATTGCCATAAACAATTTCCAAAGCTAATATAGCATACCCTTCTTAGATCATAAAAAATACGTTGTATTTCCTGTCCTTAATCCTGTTTCAAGAAATAAGGGCTCGAACACGATAAGACATAGCATATGCTTTAGACAAATGATATTGAATTGTAAAACAGAGGGCCATGTATATACAAGATATACCGATATATACGCATACAAACAAACACATGACTAGGATGTACCAAACCAAATAACAACTGATTTTCACAAAATTTTTAATAAGATTGGGCATGATGAAACCAGAAATTCGTAAGTATTCAGGAGTCTTCATGATTGATACGATTCTAGTAATACAAACCAAATTATGAGACAAAGACTTAAAAATTATTTATGCGTAAATCTCGGGATACAAATAGCTAACACAACGAAAATTATACGTCAGTAGAGAATCAATAAATGAGGAGAAAAGCAGATGAAGTTGAAAATTATACTGAGGACCGATCTATACAGATCTTCCTAATATTAAATGCCCCCCCTTTTTTTTTCAAATTGAGGAACATGGGTTGTGGTGGTGGTTCAGGTGGTCTGGTGCCGGAGATGTGGATGGTGTTGTGTTTTCTGGTTGGTGTTTTTAATGGAGTTGGTTTGGTGGTGCTTTGGCGGCTGTGGTGGGTTGAGTGTGGTTTCATCAGATATGCGAGGGAGAGGAGAGGGTGTCAGCATCACTGTTAAACGATGAGGGAGAGGGAGGATAGGTGCTGTGCGGCGCTGGTTTTCTGGCCGGAAGTGGAGGGAGAAGAGTGAGAAAAAGGAGGAGAGGAAGAGGGTGGCGCCGCTGCTGGTTCGTGTGCGACTGAGCGAGAGGCCGGGAGAAGAAGCAATGGCGACTGGTGGTTTGATGGTGTTCGGTTATGGTGTTCTCCAGCCAATAATGGTCGGAAATAATGGAAGGGAAAGAGTGGGAGAGGGGTGCGGCGGCTTTTGTGAGGAGGTGGTCCACCGGAAGAGATAAAAGGTGTAGTAGTAGTGGTGGTCGGCGTTAACGGAGGTTGGGGATGGGAGAAGAGGAAGAAGATACAGTGAGAGGGAGAAGAGAGGAGGCGGCGCTTGGTGTGGTAAAGGGGAAAGAGTGAAAAATGAAAATAGGTTAGAGTTTGGGGGTATTGATGTAGATAAGGAAATAGGGAGAGTTGATCTTAGCCGTAGGTTTAGAGGAGATGGATGGGTGAGATTAAATCTGAGCTATGGGTTGGGTTCCGGGGTCTAAATGGATCACCCGAATTAGGACAAATGGATTGATTAAATTGAAATTAAATTGGGTTAAGATTGTAGCCCAATATTGATTAAATTGGCTAGAATTGACATAAATTGAATATAAAGTGGCTAGATTTTAAATGAATTGGAGGAAAATTGAATTGGCTGCTATATAATTAATAAA
>JACEIK010005489.1:36247-83558 GCA_018107945.1 Datura stramonium | reverse complement strand
TATTTGAGTCAAGCATTTATCAGCAACAATCTCCCTATCCGCACAACTGTACAAGATATAGATAAGATTGCATATACTTCTCCTTTTCTCTAAAACCTCATTTATAAAATTACACTGAATATATTGTTATTGTAATTTATTTTCTTATTGAAATATTGATGATTTATTTTCAATTATAGTACATTTGATTCTTCATCCCTTTCAAATGTAATTATGGATTGAAAATTGATGTGCAATGTGCCACTTTTATTCCACGCACCAAACTAACAGGCCAACGAACTAGTTAATTTTTAAGTCATTGCTCGATGTTTGGTTAATATGGAGAGTGGTGTTCACTAATTTCATAAACAAAAATTGTCTTCTCACTTAATTAATTGTTTATCCATCTAGCTACATTGTTCCCTTAATTTAGCAATAAATAATATATATATTCTAGAAAACGCAAAAAGGGACAATTTTTTGGGGCTTTAAAATCTGAGTAAAGGCCAATAAAATGATTTGGGATTAAGTTCGATGTGCGAGGATGAAATGCACTCGTAAAAATGGAAGAGAAATGACGAAGGCCCAGTTTGACCGTACACGATGTGTAGCACCGCGCTAGCATCTGCAGTGTCAAGCTGCCGAGAGCCCTGGAAAGCTGCCCATGTGCGACGTGCCAGACGTAGCGGTAGGCCAGTTTTTAGCATAGTTAGTTTTAAAGGGTGTTTTCGTTAGGGTACCTTTGAGTACTTTATATATACGTCCTAAACACGTAGAGGGGAACTAACACCCATTGGATGCAAAGCAAGGGCTAAGAGGATTATTTATAAGGGTTTTATATTTCTTCTTCTTACTTGCGTCATTGAACCTCATGTTATTCATGAATTTTTGCCATTGTTTTCACATCAGTTGTAGTTAAACTCCATGGTTCAAGGTTTTGACATTAGCAGGAAAGCTGACGTTTGAAGATTGTTTATACAGATTGATTTTTCCATTATTAAGTTATTTATTTTTTTTATGAAAATCGAATCGTCTTAGCTTTGCATCATTTTTACTGCTTTTTTTTCGTTAAATTCTTATAATAAAGTTCAAGCCCAAGTAGTTACAATTAAAATTCAAATTAGACAGTCAACTACAGACCATGTGAAAGGTATCTGAACTCAAATCCTATATTACTTGTACGACTTTCTCAATAGTATAAGTGGACCTCTCAAAGGTATAAGTAGACATTAGTCGCATATACTTACGCGTATGCTCGGGAGCAACATATGACTAATATTCCTACAACTATTACATCTCCCTTTTTTCATTTTTTAATAGGAACTACATATATATACATAAATAGTACTTAATATTACAAAATATATCAAAATTTTGAGTTCACAAATATGCCATCAGTTTTTAAAAAAATAGCCAAAATTTTGTGTATAAAAGGGGATAAAATGTGTATATCTTGCTCAAAATTATGTGCATGAAAACTATATTAAATCAGTATAAAATATGTATATCCCTTAAGTAAAAAATTGCTCAAATTCGGTATGAAATGTGTATCTAATAATATAAAATTTGTATAAAAATTCTACATATTATTTTCAAAAATTTATTGCATCTACAACAAATATTATACGCTTTTACACAACATAAGCCCAAATTTATACCCAATTTTAATATAATTTTATTCAAAACCACATCAAATCTACATTAAATTATCCTAAATTTGAGATATAAGCTCCAAGATGTTCTCTGATTCCACAGACCACAATCATTTGAGAAATTTTTTAATTTTTCAAATTCAAGTTTCAACTTTGAACCTTCAAGCTTTATCCATGGTAGAATTCGAAATTGAATCTGAAATTTTATTCAAAAATCACATCAAATCTACACTAAATTCATCCTAAATTTGAGATATAAACTCTCAAAATATAAATTTTGAAACTATACTCAATCGAAATTTTTTTAATTTTCAAAATCAAATTCCAATTTTAAAGTGTCAAAAAATTCATCAATGGTGGAATTTGAGATCTTATTTAAAGAAAAATTTTATAAATTGAATAAAGTCGGAAAAAATAAAAAAGAATGAGGAGAAGGGTGAAATGTTCTTTTAAAAAAAATATGTTATGTTTTATAATATATTTTTTTTGTTTTTGAATTTTTAAATTTTTTAATATTTGAAATTAAATAAATAGTTTTTAATTATTTAATTAAATTGCAAAATAAATTTCTCTTTTTTAATATACTTGAACTCAAGTATTAAGCATTCATTAATCATCAAGACAGTAAACAGCTAAGCTCAGAATGTAGAAATGATGAAAGACCAAATCTGGTGAGAAGATAGCGCAGAATATAAAGCAAAGAAATCTGTGAAGTATTTTCAAAAGTGTATAAATGGAAAACGATATTACAAGAAAAAGCAATAAGAAACCAGAAAACCTTGGGGACTCCACAAGAGAATGTAAACAAAAATCACGAGCTTAAGCTCCTCAAAGATCCTAATTCATTTCATTTTCCCCGGTTTCCCTTGTTGCCTGCTGCTGAAGCCTTTCCTGAGCCTTTGCCTGTTTTGTTGCCCTTCTTCCCCTTGCCCTGCTGCTGCTTCTTTTCATTCATGCTTTCTTGCATCCTTTTTTTCCATTCTTGGATCGACAAGGACTTTTCCCTTACCAACCTTAACTTGCACTCCCTTCTTTGCCACCACATATTCCCTTTCTGGTTTTTTTGTTGTTGCCGCCTTCCTGTATAGCTTTTCAATCATTTTTCTCTTTGAACCTTCAGGAATTTCGGTTTGATCAGCTCTTAGTTAGCTTTCTTCCGAAGCTTCTCTAGCTTTCCACATGCGCTGCCCGTTTCTTACGAGCTTTGGCTTCTGCTACCTTCTTTGCAGGCCGAGCATCAATTGCTTTAAATTGAGCTCTCATTGCAGCAATCTCCTCTTTTTATCACGGGTTTCACTGGCTGGTAACTCTGTCTCTTTTCCTCGTCAATACAGACCAATTTGGCAACCCCTCATGATGAAACATATATCTGTTGTAACCATCATCCGTCATTTCTTCCCTAGGCCTTTTCCTGGCATCATCTTTGCAGTAGCCAATATTTCAGCCTTTCTGTCAATATCGTCATCGATTGTCAGATGATGAGTCACTTGAATCAGTGGCAGGAGCAGGAACAATCTCAAAATCATTGACTGTCTTGGGAGCATAGACCTGTAAACCACCATTTGTTTTCCTCATCAGATCCTTAGTTACTCCCTGCTGTTTATCATTTGTGCAGTTCCTTAGATTTTGGTTCTTCTTCGCCTCTCCGTCTATTTCCATTTCATCTTCACTGTCATATTTGTCCAAGCCATCTTGCTCTTCAGCTTCAGCAAAAAACATCTTGAAGGTAAACCCACTTTTTTCACAATCTCCTCCTGAGCTGAATTGCATCCTCCAAGGGGTACAACAAGAGGTTGACTGTAATCTTCCTTGTCACTGCCGGAGTCTTGAGCAGAATGAGTCATCATGCTATCTTCATTGCCATCCTGGAAAAGAAAAGAGCAGCACTACCATTAATGCAAAGAAAGAGAAAAGAAAAACTTCTGAGAAACTTGAAGAAGGCGGCATGTGTGAATAAACCTTGTACACATTTTTAGATGATTTATGAAAGGCACTTGGAAAGCTTGGGATAATGATCCAAGCTTGATTCAAATCTCTGAATGTAATCTAGTTTAAGGCCAATCACGACATAGTTAATCAATTTGGGTGACACTGTTTTGGAAAAAACTGGATTTTAATTAGGATTTAGTAAGTCTAATTTACAAATTTACATATCTCGGTTAATTTTTATTTGAAATTTGCTTGCCCCTGTATTACATGTAATGCATTGTTGTAATATAAGAAATAAATGTATATAATGCAAACAAATATCAACTATGTTGGAAGGAGATTAAGTTGTGCCCAGTACTCCCTGCGGCAAACACAGTCCAGATTACAAGATATTTTTACAAATCAATTTTGATCCAAAAAAACAGGATTTAAATCTTCGCCAAACTAGAACAAAGCTCGAACAAGTTAGCTCCCACTAAATCCAGCAGAGCATCATCAAACAAGTACTAAAGAATGACTTAATAGAATTTCTATACAGGAAAAGAATGACCCCAATAGAATTTCTATACAGATTACTTGTTCAAGGAAACAGAAACTCAGCCCCACTGACAAAAGGAAATAGGAAAAGAGCCAGATGTGCAGATAAGAATTTTATAGTGCGACTTAAATCTCACTGACCTGCTGGGTTGACCATCCTTCAAGTAAGCTTGTTTGGATCCTTCCTCTGTTTTGATTTACCTTCCACTCTACCCAAATACAGTTCCTTAGCCTCATCCAGTCATTGCCTCTATGTTTCATCATATCTGAAAAAGAAAGGTAAAAAAGAACTTGTAGCTTTAAAAGTATACAGGCAACAATCAATTTTAGATGCAGATGCTCAGAAAGCTGGCCATAATACCTTCTGCGTTCTTCTTCCAGAGTCCAATCACTGGATGAATGCTCCTGGGCTTCCTCGTCACTTCCATCATTTTCATCGCATACCTCAGTAGTTTCTTTGTCATATTCACTGTTTTCAACAGTTACGAGATCTTTCTTGCCCTGAAATGTTTTTTCAAATGCAAGTGAAGCATATTACTAACAGATGGTGTAGCAGACTCTTCAAATAGCAGTAAAAATGAGTTAAATTGGGTGAAAAGAAACATTATCATGATTAGTGGTGAAAAAATCCGTGTATCACATATCTAACAATGGAAAAGATTAAAAGAATAGCATGTCTAACCCTTTAGTCTCAGTAGGTAGCCTACCCAATTAGAAAGCACTACTATTTTACTGATTATTCTCATTAAAGTTCAAAAGAGAGATCAAGAAAAGAAGGGAAAAAGGAAAAGATAACCTTTAGACTCTTGTTAAGGCCTCATTTGTTTTCATTAAGATTAAGACATCTAAATACGAATGCACATCGAATAAATGTTGTCTCTAGATCTGAGCCTTTGAATGATTAAGACGTTTGTTTTCAACATCGAATGTGTATAATTTATTTATTGTAAACAAATTAAATAGAAATCAAATAAAAATAATTAAATATCATAAAAATATAAATTTAATAAAATAAATTTATTATTTGATAAAAAATAAAATATTTATGTTTACTAGTGATGGTGGTGGTAATAATTGGTGTTGCGGCTAGTAAAGGTGGTGGTGATAGTTTGCTAATAATGGTGGTGGTGATAGTAGTGATGATGGAGGTGGTTGGTGTTGTAATAGTAGGCGTAATGGTGGTGGCGGCGATATTTATGATGATGGAGATGGTTGGTGTTGTAGTAGTTGGCGTGATGGTGATTGTGATGGTGAACTTAATTGCCATTAGTAGTTGGCGGTGTTGATGGCGGTAGCCAAAGAATGTGGCGGTGCTAATTGTGATGGTGGAGGTAGTTGGTAGTAGGGATTGGCTGGAAGTGGTGGTAGTGACTAGTGGCGGCGGCGCGCTTAGCAGTGTATGTAACTATAATGATGAAGGTAATATGTGTGTAGTAATAGGCGCGGTGGTGGTGGTTGACAATGGTGGTTGGTGGTGGTTGGTGGTTAGCGGCATTAACGGTGGTGGTGGATGTGATGACACGAGGTGGTTAGTGGTGATAGCGGTGGTTTGGACATAGTGGTGGTGGTATCCTTTGTATACCTCTTAATGATATTAAGACTGTTCCAGATCTTTAATGATTAAGACCTAACTTAAAACCAAATAAGTGTTGAAGTCTTAATGGCTGAAATGAATTTAGTGGTCAACGTACGAACCATTCAAACTCGGACCTCCATTAAGTGCAAATAAATGGAAGAGTAAAACGCTTTTAAAAGTTGTCCCATTTTGGGAAGCCAATAAGATATCACTCTTACCTTACATTTTATTCCAAGATTGATGCTTCCACCTTATTCAAAAAAGATGTGTCCTTTCTTTTTTGTTATTATATTATATGACAACCCATCTCACAATGAGTTTTCACACTTTGTCCTGTTTGCCTGCATCTTACAATCCTTTTCTGCCAAGGTCCAGAGAAACTACTCTTCAAGTGTCTTTCCTCTCTCTTCTCTGTTTGCTGTTCATCACTGCCATGTTAAGTATGGTCAAAGTCACTCCAAAAATTACTCTCCAAGTAGTCCTGGAAGTATCAACTGTTGTTATTTCTCCTATTTTCATTTCTGCTTCTCTCGTCTCTGCACAATACACCCTAAAACTTCCTCAGAAGGCTCTGCGATTTCCCCAACTGTAGGACGATCAACCAGATACACTTCCTTTTTACTAAGTGGATACCCTAGGCTTCTGAATATCCATAGGAAAATATCTATACTGCTTAATGAATAAATGTGGAAATAAAAATGGTATTTTCTAACATTCCTTGTATTTTTGGTTCAGTAATCTTTTTAAAAGCAGTGAAGAATATAAATTGGGGGGAGCGTGGATTTCACTTTCCTTGTTCTCTCTATCCTTGAAATTCCCAACCACATCACAAAAGCTCAAGCACATCTCCCTGCTGCTGAAGCACAAACCCTGCACCATACCATCCACTGCACCTTTTTATTTACTTATCTAAACTAATTACATCATGGATAATTCTTTGGGTACATTATAAACATATTATTCAATCACAACATCCACATCCGTGAAATGTCGTACTATATAAAAATTTTATGGTTCTAAATATCGTTTTTATCTGAAGGTCCTAAAGCAACTTGACAACTACAAGAAGGAACAGTCAAAGTCACCAATATCATCTGGTGAAGTGGAGTACAGTAATTAAATCAACAAAACAGGGAGGCCTGTGCAAGCTCTAAAGCAACTTGACAACTATGAGGAGAAAGAGTCGAAAGTCACCCTTTCCTCTTTTTCCCCTTTTCTATTCTTAGATAGAATAAAGATAAGAGTTTGCGTGTATTTTGCGTATTCCTTCCTTTACTTCGTTCCAGCAAAAGGTAATTCTTTTGTTGTTTGCATTGTAATTCAAAAGAATGCATTTTACTTCTCATTGTTTTGCTTCTTTCTTCTTCTTTTTTAGGAGGATACTTCGTAAAAAATTTGAAGATTATCTTCTCCTAATTTGTCATCTAACTTGTGTGGCTATATAACTTTTGAAGGAATTTTTCCATCTCAAATTTTAGATCCTGTAAAGATACGTTGAAAGTTACATTCAACCTGTATACCTTCCTTCCTAAAACCTGCTACCATAACATACCAGTCATTTCTAGGAGAAGATCTAAAAAATTGGAAACATGCCTTTACATGCCTTTAAACACAGTACATCAAGCCAAAATCCCCAATTACCATTTCCAAGTGAAGAGCCAGTGAAATTCAGAAGACCTTTTTTAAATTAAACTTTATCTAGTAACTTCTCATTGATGTATTCATTCATTGAGATATCATCCAAACCGCGATGGTATTTTCTTTGGGTCTGTTTCTTTGACTCTAGAGATATAGTTATACGGAGAAGACAAAATCATTTCAAGCACTGACAGAACCAAACACCCCTTCTTCCAAAGAGAGAAGGATAGGTTATTCACATTTCATTTGATGGTCAGAGGCGAATTGAAAGTTAAGCAGTGAGAGTTCTAAAGATTCCCCGGGGGAAAAATAGAGATGTCTCCTATGTTACCCATAACATGTGGAAGTATCGACGTAATTTCATAGTCATTCCATTAGTCACACACACACACACACACACCTTGACCCTTTTCACCAGCTTATTCTGTAAGTTAAAGTGATCCCTTTCAGAGAACAACCCATGTTGATCAACCCCATATGCTTTCAGAATGTTGTTTAGCTGTCAAGATTCATTAGAGCGAATTTCTTTTTATCCAGGAAACACCTCTCTAAGCATCATCAACTCTAGACAAAAGTAGATTTTTGTGTGTGTGAGTGTTTTATATATATATATATATAAAACAAACCTAACAAAAATTAGAATAGACAAAAGTAGATTGTATCACATAGCAACTATTTCAGCATTTAGCTACAATATCTAGTGGAAATCTAGATGTAGATTTTCTTAAATACAAAAGACCCCATCCAGTTACGAGGAAGAAAAAGAGCTCAAAGCAGATCAACTTTAGGAAAACCAATTTCTCTGTAAAAGCACAACTGAAGAGTGAAAATACCTTGATGGAAGATAGAAAACAAATCTGATCACCATAACCATCCTCTGTCGCATCTACTTGTATCCCAAGTGCCTTGCGGTATTTTCCTGCAACCAGAAGAATTAAGGGAAAACAATCAGTGAAATAGATCCCATGTAACTACTTCATGATTTTAGAAGAGAAACAGAAGCTGGTAGAGAGTACATATCACTTCAAGAAACCGCTCCCAGAGCTTTGGACTAGTGGCAAGAGCACAACAGTGATGTGTGAATTAGGCGCACGTCACAGGGTCGGAGTCTTACCCCAGAGAAGCCTGGTGTTTAAGTGGAGAAGGGTAGAGGGCAGACCCATCATCCCAGATTTCAACCTGAGCCATGGACTTAAGGATTTCTTGATTATTGAAGAAAAAAACAAGAAACCCCTAGAATTGTCAAGAGTTCAACCAAATAATAATTAGTGGCAAGTTTTCTTTTTTCCCAGAATGCCCAGGAGTAAGTTCTAGTCATTGACCGACAGGCAACCAAATAAGTATACAACCTGCTCCGAACTGCAACTTTTCCCAGGCTCTAGTTCGAGTAATTCTGTTTATAGCTAAAGATACCTTGAAGAGAAGATGTTTAAGCGTGTATTCAAAAGATGGGAGGAGCCACCATAGGATTCTTTAGACCCCATTGAAAAATTGAAACGCATGGAACTTACTTGGTAGAAAAGCTTCAAAATTCACAATTTGAGATACTTGTTTGACCATTAATTCTTCTAACAGAAAAGATCATTCCCATGATGTTTTATGGCACACATTCTCACTATCATCAATAGCATGTTAGCAAACAAACAAAGCACAGGTGAAAGAACATGGGCCTTATGCATAAACCTTGGCTCGTCTTTTTGCTTTAAGTTTCTTCTCTTTTTCTGCTTTTTCTCCAAAATATTGGTTTTCTCCTCTATCACAAATTAGAACTCTTTCATCTTCGTCTTCATCTTCATCTCCATCTTCATCTTCTTTGCTCTCACTTTCAACAACAGTTGTTGGGTTCCTAATTTTTTCAGGAGATAAAGCTTTCCTTATCTGCATACGCCACCTAGCAAAACAAGGTTTGCATTAAAAAATCATAAGAGGAACATAAACATAAAGAATGAGAATAGAGAATAATGTAATTAAATTCAATCAAGAACTTTGAGCATCTCTAAACCGGGCAGGTGCTAAGAAGATTTCTGTTTCATACTTTAAGAGATACTTGAAGTGTGACACAGAACACGCAAATCATCACATAGAGCTTTAACCTGACACAAAAATCGAAGGTAAGGCTGACGATGTAAACAACTACAGCATCTAGCAACAACAGGCTACAATAGGCCACATGTAATATACCTCTCTGTTGTGGGGCGTGATCTCTAATGGGCAAACATGCAGGATCATCAAAGCTCATTGAAGTAAATGAACCAAGGACATGTTTGGGGTTATCGGACCAAACAAAATTTGCAACTGCGCAGACCTTCCTTAAGACTGTGGCTCCATCTTCATACCTGCAAGGTTCATTTTGTACAGATGTCATATAGATGTAAGTGTAATAGGATAATTCATGCATCTGAAAATAGAAAGAAAGAAATCAATTTAACTCAAATCTTCAACCAGATTTAGCTCTAAGAATGACAAACCCATTTCATTGAATCAGAGATAACATCAATCATTGGAAAGCTTGCAATTAGTTAGAAATTCGGGTGACATCATCTATTAATGAAGTGGATTGTACAAAAGATGAGTCCCAGAATACTAAGAGGTTTCACCTGTTGCCCCAACAATTATAGGTCCCAAACGGATTAATATAAGCTGAGAGGCTGGAAATTTCAGTGAGGCACACTAAGCAACCTGTGACTTCATTATCAACTCCAGTCCAGAATTCTCATTTAAGACATGAAAAAAAAGAGATTCGGGGAGTGAAATCTTCAGCATCAGACCGATAAACAAACATCTGCTTCTCTCTTCTGCCCTCCATCATTTGACAATTTTACACTCTTTCAGTGCTCAAATTACTTAGTAACGCGTCCCAATCTAGCATCATGTCCATTGTCAGATTACTTTTCACTTTGCTAAAGCTTCCTCAACGAAAAATCTCACAAGAACTCAAATACCATGTGAGAAACTGAAAAAGGAAAAAGCAACCTATTTTTCACAATCTGTCTCTCCCCTTGTATGCATTTATAAATATACATGTCACTGCATCTGTTCAAATGAATAGCCACCTATTTGGCCAACAAAGAAGGATTCAGCTTTGTCTCATATAATTCAAGCTCATAGGAGAAGCAGGTCAAAGAATCCCCCTAAGATACTACATTCTAATGGTGTTTACTTATCAAAAAAGACAGACAGGTAATCTGTTTCACTTCATCATTTCTACTACAAGGATAGATTCTGGGAAGCATTAAAGCAGACTGGTTTATTTGCAAGATCGATGTCCCAAAAATCTATGCACAAATAACATGTTTTAGTCATTTGATTATAGTCAATGGCATACATGTTCTTTCTCGTGGACTAGAAACAATTATTCAGTGTAAATACACAGCAAAATAGGATATACCCATCACGGTGTCTCTTCTGCTTTGTTGCCGAGTACATCAATCACCTGATTAAGTACACCCAAGCTCAATTAGATTATAGGAGCGTCGGTGACAAAGGAAGGAGAGTGCGCACACCTAGCATGAATGAGAGAAAGGCAGGGTAAAGGAGAGAATGTGAGAGAGGACCATAATGCAAAAGCCCTTTCAGTACCTTAGGGGGTTCTTCACCTCCTCGAAAGAGGTGCTTTACATCAAGAAGTCGTGGATCGATCTTTGCAGGAGCTTTATATTTAAAACCTATAATATAAATTTCAGCAGATGCTAGAGCAGGCAGCAGAGGTTTGTCACCTCAACTTTCTCAAAAAGCTGCCCCAGATAAAACTCAAAAGTGAGGGATCGGTATTGATCCTTGTATGCTTGAAAAGGAAACAGAGGTATAGATGTGGAAAATTACCTGTCTAAGACAGTAAAGGACTAGACTATAATCTTGAGATCTGAAAATCTAAAGGGAGCCGTATCAGTCTACTGGACAACTCTGCTTGTATGAGCATGAGAAAAAGTATTTTTATCACAATTATGTTGGAATTCACAAACACAAATACTGATCATCGCCTCCCCTCAAGAAAAAAAAAATTGGGCTTTGGGGGCGCTCTTGAGCAGAAAAAAGAATGAACCTTGAGTGTTCTTTACAATGTAAATACCAATAAATCTGATACCAGAACCAGATTCAACATTATCAAAAGAGGCCAAGGGCTTCATTCTAGACAACTACATGTTTTACTTCCAAGAGTATTGTTAACATACGAGGCGGAAGTATGGCACAACGTGAGCAAGTCGGTCATGGAAGATAGTAAAAGCAAAGAGAAACCCTCAAAAAGCCAAATGCACCATTGGCCTTCAAAACACTCAACCATGGCCAAAAACATATTCACCAACAAAAACAATAAACAAACTATATATCAAGAAAAAGACCACTAAAAGAACATATTGTATTGAACAGCAAAATCCAGGAAAATTGATGGTTTCTCAACCCTATACAATCGGCAGGGAAAGTGTACCAACAATATTTCATCAGTGGCGTTTAGATAGTTAATAGCAATGGAAGAGATGTAGGGCTCTTTCCTTCATGAGGATCTACTTTAAAGCAATGCACTTTGGAAAACTACAGCTGAAACACTCAAAGACTAGAAAATAGAAGGGAATAGCTGTTGGGGACATCATATATACTGAATGAAATAGAATGAATTAATCAGCAAGCTTAGTTAAATGAAATTTCAAATTTTCTGACTCTATTCTAGCCAAATGGCTATGTTAGAGATGGCTAGAATTCCAAAAATACAGATTAAGATTTATCCAGACACAAAATGACAAGTCATCTACTAATAGAGCTTTCTGGTATTACTCCACATTGATTCATATAGGCAGAAATAACAACGAAACTTACTTAATCAAAAAAAAAAAAAACGAAAACTTAACGAGACCAGTAACGTATTACATGGGAATAACAGATATCCATTAACTAATTAAGGAACTCATAACCCAGATTCAGAATCTGATATGACAAAATCCCCAGGCATAATCGGACATGGTCTTTTGTCAGTGTGCATTTTTTGCTCGTAAACTTTTAATAACTAAAGTAATATTTAGATACATAACTATTAATTCTCACAACAAAAGATTCAATATTTTCCAGTACCTTTGTAATAAAAGTCCCTTTTGGAGCCAACAATTCAGTAGCAAGCTTAACAGAATCAATAACCAGCAATTCTGACTAGTAGCTTCTTTAGCCCAAGCACCACCGACATTGGGGGAACCATCGTGAAGAACCAAATCAAAAGCTCTACAGCCATTTTCAGCCATAAGTTTCTTAATAGTTGAACGACATTTAGGTGTGGTGATATCCTCTTGAACAGATATAGCACCGCGAATTGGCTTAATGAAGTTAGATCTACACCGATAACAAGACTACCAACGAATTTATGCCTAACAGCGACTTGCATCCAACCACCAGGTGCTGCACAAAGATCAAGTACTGATTGAGATGAATGTAGAAAGCTGAACTTGGAATCGAGTTGGATAAGCTTCCATGCTGCCCTAGAACGATACCCTTGCTCTTTGGCAAGATAATAGTACTCCAAACGATGTTTTTTCCTTTCACCTTTCCCATTTGGAGTGGCTACTTCTGTTGGAGAATGGAGGGTTGAAGGGTTTAGACGTTTGCTAGGGTTTTGGCACTCAAATTATATAGGATTGGCGGAATACCTAACTTTTCTTCAAATTCTCCAAAATTATGGATAGTCTTAATTATCCTTCCTCTGTTTAATAGTTTTTACTAAGTATTTACCAGGGCAAACAGACTCTTTTAAGCATATAAGAATGAAAAAAATAAAAATATTAAAAAAATCAAAAAAGATAAAAAAATTAAAAATATTTTTATTTTTTAAGTTAATTTAAATTTTTTATTTTTTTTATGTTTTTTCTATTTTCTAAAAAAAAAAACTAATTAAAAAAAAAGTTCAATTGTGTATTTCCTATATGAAATACTATTTATTTCAATTATATATTTTTTTCGAGGCTAAATTAACTAAAAAAATTTGAGTCCCGTTATTTCTATTCACATAAAAAAATAACGTAACCCCAACAATGAAGTTGCAATTGTGTAATTTTTATTTTTGTTAATAGATGCAATAACTATTATTTTCTTTCGGAGTCAAATCTAGAACAAGAAAAAAAAAACTGGTTAGAACTGCTATTTTTAGCGAAATAATTTTAGCTGAATAATAAATCTTCAACTATATAATTTTATTATATTTTACTTAAATATAACGACTATTTGTTTCGATGATGGAAACACTTCTTAAGAAATATACGTAAAAGTTAATTATAATTTTATTATTTTTAGTAAAATATTTTCTTTGTTTGCTTAAAAATAGGAAGTTTTAGAAAAGTTTTCATTTTTACTGATTGAAAAGTAAATCTAAAAAATTAATAAATTTTAAAAATTTAAAGAATATTTTTTAAAAATGGCATATGAATAAAAATGCCACATGGCGGGACGGTGTATACGGCTCTGCGAATTAGATGATGCCGGGGATCAGGCTATTATATAAACAAATTTAGAGAGATAATTAAGACTACTAATAATTTAAAGGTATTTGAAAAATACATCAAGTTTAAAGGAATCTTTAGGTATTACGCTTTTGTAGGATTTATGTGATTCTCTCATTAGCCACTCGCATGAACAACCCAGCTTAATTAGGAAATGACACCATAAGTACAATAAATAATATTATTTAATTTATCTAAATCATTATTAAATTTATAATGACCTTAAGGACACGAACATGAATTAGCTCACATATTTAATATTAACTAATTTAGTGTATATGTTTTATACGTATGTACCGCGTTAATTAATTAAAAATATATATATAATTAAACAATTATTACATACATATAACTCATATCATGAGTACAAAAGGGAAAGTGTCACACCAACAGCCTTGGGAGGCGCAGGCGGCACTGGTGCCCTACTAGGACACAGACTGCGGGTCTAAGCGCCGGTGCAGTGCAGGCTCTAGTGCAGTTTATGAAAACAACGGACTATTATAACGGTTGTAAATACGGCCTCCGGCCGTGCTAAGGCTTATAGCCACACAATAGGAATATAACGGCTACCCAGAACAACTAAACATAAGGGAACCTATGCGGGCATGAGCCACCATGCGACTAGTTATCTTGTAAATCGAGTGCTAAAGCGATGCGCGTGACAAGGTCACCCCAGTGACAAGCTGAACAGGCCCACGGATATACATGCAAATTGAAACATACATATACATTTACAGTGACGGTACAATAACCTGGGGAATATACAATGCGCAAGCCTTTAAGAATAATAAGATGAGCTGGAGACAGAGGCCCATTTTGCCCATCTTTATACAATAAAAGGGAAGTAAACCTTTAGGTACTGTCAAGCTCAGGATGATAGGGCGAGGCTACGTAACATTTGTTGGAACTACGAGGGATACGCTCCTCGTACATGTAGTACACACGAGCAAGTAATGCGGCGCTAACGGGCGTCGGTACACTTGGTGCGAGTATGCAAGCAATAACTAAAAATGGCGAAAACAAGCAATAATGCGTAGATCTTTGCAGTAATAGGAAGCGGCGGGCGGCGGAAAGCGTAACTCTGAAAGTAGAGTCATACCTGATAACATGGCCATCTACTTTCTATCTATTAATAACTAACAAAACATGGCATACAAGAACCTTACCGGCCACGTAAGCGTAAGGTACCTGACGACACACAATCTATATACCCCTATCAGGTCATACCATCCACCTAGTAACTATGAGTATCTGCCCGGGCCCCACAGGTATGTAACTTGGGCTCAACGGGCCCCTACTATAGGCGTATGCGAGTCAGGAGGACTCCTAATCTAATCCCGAAATACGAAATGGCACCGGGCGTAGCGCTCAGCGGGGTGTGGTATAGTGTTGATCCCATTTGCTATAGGGAATCGCATCCCATCTTCGTCGTGGCGGACCAGCATGCTGCTCCATAGACGGCAATGTCTCACCCTGCGGCGGGCGAGTCGACACGGCTATTAACCTTGGGGCGGTCGAGGAAGCTCCCAGGGTGCCCAACCTGAACAATCATGTCTCCTGAGATAGCAATAACATATATATATATATATATCTTGAGATAAGACTAATATGTTACTCATACGGTATTCTATTAAGATCTCATGCGAAATATCTTGAGATACGATACTAAAATATGTTGAATCGATGCTAAAATATGCGAATCGTGCGAGATATGCGAGTACGAAATAATATTTACGAAATATTCTACGGGAATTATACCTTTCTTGAGTTTCATGTTGGTCTTGTATAATAATTCTAACATGTGCGAACTCATACTGAATATAATATACGACTTACGAAACATTCTCTGCGGATTTGTACTATTTTGTTATACTGGAACTACTAGCTTCTTAGCGGCTTTACATACCTCAAGCTAGACTTTTTGATTAGCGGCGTAGCTCGACTAATATTAGCTATTTCTCTCAACTGTATTCATATTCACGAAAGAAAGAATTAATTCTACTATTATTTTGGAAGAAACCATACTTATGGATATACACAGCTTTGCCTATTCTTCGACTTATTGAAAAACGGTCGGCTTCGTTATTTCTCGGAAGTCTAGAAGGGAGAAATACTCACTGTGTTGGGAGTATATTAACACTAGTTTGAAGCAATTCCACTTACCTTGGCTCGGCGTAGCTGACGATTAGCTGGCGAATTTCGCAAAAACTAACTCATGAGGGCTCCTGTGACTTTTATACTTCGCTACCCAAGTTAATTTGATTTAATTTGCGTTTGACGAGCGTAAACGGAAGGAAATTTAGTCAAACCCTTCGTTCCCCTGTTGTTTGTTCGTTTCTTTTGGAAATTATATGAAGGGAAAATGATTTTAAACAAAGTAGAACCATATATCTTAGGGCCTTTAAGTCGCATTTGTCGAATGCGATTTATAAATCGCATTTGCCTTGCGGCACTCCAGAACTGACCGCTTGTCCGATCTCTCCTAGGGCCCTTTTCTCGCATGTATGACATTTTAAAACTCTTAACCAACATGCGAATAGGCCAACTAAGTGTCAAGAACTTACGGGGTGTAACAAAGAAGAAGCTCACATCCTCTACACGAGAAAAAAGAAATGAAATTAGTATACTTTATATTCTCCTTCATCTTCTACTCCAAGATACTTTTGATATTTTTCTTTCTTCGTTTAAGCATATTCTGACATGATGCATCAAAGCCCATGGCTTGAATTCCAAGCTATAGCATATTTAGTTTTCAAATTCCATAAATCAAGTAGAAGAAGGTGGACGAGAATAGTGCAAGCATCTACAAATTCTTGAAGAAGAAACGCGGCAATGGGGATCAATGAAACACAAGCTACGCGAGAATTTGGGACGCAATGAATCTTGCATCAAATCAAAATGTCAACCAAGTTCTATGTTGTGGTATGGATCTCGTGTTACACCCAGTAAATTCTTGACATGTAGATGGCCCTATTCGCATGTTGGTTAAAGTTTTAGAATGCATACATGCGAGAAAGGAGCCGAGGAGGAACCGGACAAACGCCAAATCTCTGGCGCCGCAGGCGAATGCGACATAAATCGCATTGACGAATGCGACTTAAAGGTCCCAGTATAAAATCCCCACTTGATTTTGTGGTAATTCATAATTTCCCGGAGATTAACCCGGAAAAGCAGTGAGAACGAGAGGGCCTGAAGATTTCTTTAAAATTTCATGTTTGTTTTACGCTATTAAACACGGTTCAAACTCGAATTAATCTTGGGTAGTGAAGTATTAAGCTGCCGGGAGCATTCTGCGGAGTTAGTTTCATGAAATTCGGTAGGCGAATCGTCAAATTTCACAGAGATTAAGGCAAGTGGGTAGCAAATTAGTGTCTTCGATATACTCCTAACCTAAAGTGAATTATTTCTCATACGGACTTAGAAATAGCGGGTTTTAGTAGTTTTTCAATAAGCTAAAGTTTGGGTTATATATACATATATATTAAAAGTGATATTTTCTTTCAGAATATTAATGTATTTAGTTCTAATTGATATATATATGAATGCGGTTGGGAGAAATAGCGAAGTGCGGCCAGAGCTACGCCGGTTAGTCGGAAATCCTAAGCGGCTTGTTCCAACAGGCAGTTGGTAATCCGGTATAGCAAAGTAGCGTGAGCGCAGAAGAAAGAACCTAGAAGTCGAGGTGAGTTCGGTATGAATCCGGCAAGCATGTTTTATAATATTATGTTATATTCGAATAAAAGATAGTAGGCAATATCGGACGAGTCAGGATAATATTTCGGATACGGTATAGCTCGGTATGAGAATCGGTTGTACGAGAAAAAGAATCGAGAATGTTATATCAAAACATGGATAGTATTTTCGGATTGGGCTGTACTTGCTATACGTGATTATTGTTTGTTGAGCTTTTTGTCTATGAGGGCGCCTTAGAGCATCCTCACCGCCCACAGGTTATCATTTGTCGGCTTCAGCCCGCCGGAGGGTGATACGTCACTCCGAGGAGTGGCATGTTGTCATGATGGGAGCGAAGATGGATCACAGCATTCCTGCTCAGAGCGTCGGCATAGCGGTATAGCTTACCTTGTCGGCGCTTGCGCCGGGGCAAATTACGGTGCATATACAGTTACGGTTTACGGTATAGGAGTCCTCCCGAGACTCGAGACACAGATTATAGTCGAAGGCCATAGCATTTAGACCCAAGGGGCTGTAGAGGTGCTCATAGTTAGTAGATGAGTGGAGTGATTGCTGGATGGTTTGAGCCGGAGGGGTATATAGACTATGTGTTGGTTGGCACCTTCGGCATGGGCAATATGATCACTGTGTTATATAATAATATATACTATATTATTTATTAGATGATAGGCAGTCGCCACGTCGGCCAGTATGCTTCTGCTACCTTCGGTACGGATGACTCATTTTAGATCACTTGACTTGAAGACCAGATTCGAGATGCTACGCACCGAATATCTATTGCTTATATTGCATTATCTTTCAGTGCCCCCATACTCCCGTACCGGTAGTGCGCCGTTTGGGCGCTACGTTACTGCTGCGGTACCTATAGACAGGAGCGGAGCCCTCGTGATCTTAGCGGCCTTGAAGTCATCGGCTCTGTCATCCAGGAGCTCGATAGTCGAGAGGTCTACTCTATTTTCTTTTGTTATACGGTACGGGTAGGTCGGGGCCTTTGTCCGGCCCCATTTTATCCGGTATTCTTGAAGGCTACGATTGTGTATTCCACCAGCTGGTTGCAGCCCACCCGGTCATGTGAGCCATGTGTATGTCTTAGTTATTTATGATGGCCATGTGGGCCCTTATCCCAATTAGTAGTGGTGACCTTGTCGGTCACGTAGTATTTAGCATCTATTATATTGATTCAAAAAGTAACTAGTCCAACATGAGTGGCCTTGTCGGCGCATAGGTTCTTTTAAACCTGTTATTCTGGTTAGGCTGTTGTTGTCTTCTGGTGGCTATAGGCCTAGTCGGCCGGGGCTATTCCGGCCGCTACCTGCCGTTGATTCCGTGGGCTCGAGTTAGAGCCGACGGGCACGGATGTGCTTAAATAGTAGTCTAAGCGATTAGTCCTAGTAGGACACCGAGGTGGGTCTCCCCAAGGTGGGGCGTGACAACAATCACCCTGCTTTGTCTGCGTGCACGGATGTTAGTGGGATATCAATAATCTCTTTTCGGTTGAATGGTAAGGTAGAAAATTTTGCCAGTTGTGCGATGAGGCCAGAGCTCTGTTGGGTAGGAGCAGGCTAGGTAAAATGGATGGTTCTTGGCCTAAAGAGAAGTTTCTGAGAGGATGCATTGGTACCGGTGGGAAAGAGTGAATGTGATAGTCCTTTCTTGGGCGATAGTGCAGCCAAAGGACTTTTTGGAGGAATTGTGTTTGCCACAAGTGCTCAGTGTATCGAAAGATCTTAAGAGCGTTTGATCGTGTTGATGGTTCAAGAACTTTCACTCTCCTGAGAGATTGCTACTCTAAGCCAACGTGTACCTGCAGCCCATCAAACTACTACTCAAGATTAAAAGATTTATGGGAGGAATTTGAGGCATTAGTGCACAGGGTTGTAGCGCCCAGAAATCAAGGATATGTCTTGTTTCTTCAAAGACATAAAGTTGTTTCGATTCTTAATGGGGTTGAATGACTCCTATCTTCAAGCAGAAGTCAAATACTACTCGTAAATCCCTTTCTTAAGTGTCCGGGCATTTGCTATGGTTGTGGGAGATGAGAGTCGGAAGGCAGTGGTGAGTTCAATTGGACAAAGTTCAAACTCTGCCTCTGCTATGGGAAATTTTGAGTCTGTAATGATGTATTCCAAAGGAGAAATCCAAAATACAAGAAAAACTATAATGTGCGGTGTGAGTTTTGCAAGATCGGAGGTCATACGAATCGGTGTTGGAAGATCATAGGATACCCTCTTGACTTCAAGTTCAAAAGAAAGGAGACGAGGAGGAAATACCAATGCATACAATGTTATCTCACGGAAGGCTCTAGCCTAGGTGGAAATTCCAGGACTCATCGATTCTCGATCACAAGAATATGCACAAAACAAAACCATCATGATTGGATCAAAGGTTCGGGAGGTTGTTGAATGAACAAACGAGAAAGAAACAGGAGCAAACAGCTCAAGGAATGAGTGGTGGAGCTCGGGCAGTAAGAGGAGCATATATGCAAATGGCGATATCCTCGCCCAAAGAACAATGTGATGAAATACTTGGCATGCTTTGAATAATACAGTCTCAAACAAGAACAACTTTGCGACTAACAATGTAGGTATTACTAATGTGCTAGCGTTGCTGCTGGAAATTTCTCTTGATAGGCTAGCTATTTGAATATGTTGCATGATGGTGTGTCCTTGTCGGTAGCTGAAAAAGTTCAAAAATGGATTATAGATGCAGAACTAGTAACCATATGGTCTCACGGTCTTAAATGTGTTGAATAAATCCTCTCTGTGGTTGTAGCGGTAATCCTAAGAAAGTATTCTTACCAAATGGTGATGTTTCTCATGTAACACACACTGAGCTAGTTCAATTTTCTTCGAAATGTCATTGCAAATATCTTCCATGTTCCTCGATTCAAATATAATTTCTTTATCGTTTCAAAACTAACCAGGGAATTAGATTGTTCTGCAATATTTTTCCCGACTTTTGTATCTTTCGGGAGCTCTTCAATGGGAGTGTGAAGGAGATTGGTAAGGAAGAAGATCTGGTCTCCTATGTGTTGCTTAGTCAAGCTTTAGACGGGGAATAAAAACATAAGCTTAGGCTGTCAACACGAGATACTTCAAATATCAAAATTGCTTTATGGCATAAGAGATTAGGACATACATCTTCATCGGTATTAAAAGAATTTTCCTATGAGTCTACACATAATATTACTAAAATCGAAACCTGTACGGTATGTCCATGTACCAAAACAAACTAGAAATCCTTTCCTTGCAAAAACGTGTATCAAATGCGTAACTACTTTTGAGTTGATTCATGCGGCCTTTGGGGTCCTTATAAAATTGTAACTTTTGATGGAAAGCAGTATTTTTTAACTATAGTTGATGATTTTTTCTAGAATGACTTGGTTATTTTATTTCAAACAAAGTCTAATGTATATTACTTTACGAAATTTGAAGTTTATTCACACTCAATTTGGAAAATATGTGAAAGTAATAAGAACAAATAATGGGCTGAATTTGTAAACTCGGTTGTGATTCTTTATTTAAGAATATGGGCATTTGCATCAAAGAACTTGTCCTGCCCCTTAGCGAATGGGGTAGGCGAGAGAAAACCATAGACATATCATAGAAGTAACAAGAGTAATTAGATTTCAAGGTAATATTCCTATCAAATTTAGGGATTGTGTACTAGGTGTTGTGTATTTGATTAGCAGGATACCTAGTTCCATATTACAAGATAAGTCTCCTTTTTGAAAGGTTCTATGATAGATAGCCTTCTTATTAGTCATCTAAGGGTCTTAGGGTGTCAATATTATGCTAAAGTCTTAGAAGAGCATGATAAGATGGCATCGAGTCAGTCTTGTGCATATAAATTTTCGAGAAATTCATAAAGGATATTATTTTATATGATCTATCTAACTATTCTTTCTCGTAGCGAGATATGTTAGCTTTAGAAGATATATTCCCTTTTAGTCGACCCATACATTTGAAAGCCACTGTTTGTGGATACAATTCAAGATTGGAGGGTGTATAATGATGCTCTCTGTAATGATCCTCATCATCATAGAAACACAATTGTTAATAAGATACCAATCGAGTCGGCTCATGACTCAACAACTTCATACGATGCTTACATTGTGAACGGGTTGTTGAACCGGTTCAAGTTCGGCTGTGTACGGCCGCTAAGAGTGAGGTTGGACCTGAGGCAAGACTACTAATGGATGAAGGACTTTGTCTCCTTACATGTTCTGATAGAAGTTCCCTATTCCTTAGACAAATATGTGAGTTATGACAAGCTATCTCCCTGAGTATCAAGCCTATGTAGTTTCTGTCATTATTATGAGAGCCAACCACTTATTGGAGGCTATCAAAAGATCCTAGATAGGTGGAAGCAATGCAACAAGAGATACAAGCTCTTGAAGTAATCATACTTGGCACGGTAATTTTACACAAGGAGCTTGCCTATAGGATGCAAATGGATCCTATAAGATCAAATATAAAGCAAATGGAGGTTGAAAGATTCAAAGCAGGTTAGTCATAAAGAGGTATAGTCGAAAGGAATTGACTATCAAACTCTATCTATGGTAAAAATTTGTCAGACATCTTATCTACAGCGGTTTCGAGTATATCCATCAAATAGATGTATATAATGCTTTTCTACAGGAATGATCATGGTAAGAATATATATGGAGGTTCCACAAGGATTTCATAGCCAAGGGAGACTTGATCTTTATGATTTATTGAAATCCTTGTATGAAACCAAGCGGTACAGTGGAATGCAAAGAGGATTGCAAAAGCTTTGTTACAATTTGATTTAAACAAGTCAATATGATCTGAAATCTTTATTTGTGAAGAAAAGTGTTAAAGGAATAACCATAGTATGTGGATGATATCTTTACGTGATAATTTAGGCGATTGAAGGAAACAAAGAAAGCTTTACAACAAGCTTTTAATGAAGGACTTGGGGGAACTCAAATACTTCCTTGGTATTGAGTTTGCTAGATCAAAACAAGGAATGGTGATGTATCAAGGAAGTATTCTCTGGGCTTATTTGAACTAGGACTAGCGGCGGCTAAGCCTTCTTTCATCGCCCGTGCCAACACAAAACACTTACCAGACGATGGCATATGTTTAAGAGCATGATCTGTCAAGGATCTGCGGCCGATGCATTAATTGATCCAGGGCCTTGCAAAAAGTTGATTGGTAGATTATTATATCTAACCATGATGAGCTGACATATCTTATGGAGTTGAAGTCTTGAGCCGGTTCCTCTGACAACTTAAGTCACATATGGATACAAGCATTAGGGATTGTGAAGTATGTCAAAAACCAACATGGACAGGGAATTCTCTTGTCAACAACAGTTTCAAACTCCATTACTACGTGCAGTGATGCGGATTAGGCGGATGCCCTTTAACAAGAAAAGTTAGTCACAGGTTTCTTAATTAAATTTGGAGATTCTCTTGTGTCATGAAAATAAAAAAAGCAAACAACTATTTCTAGAAGTTCTACAAAGGTAGAATACAAAGTTTAGCTACTACAACTTCTAAACTAATATAGTTCTTGGGATTACTCAAGGAAGTTGATGTAGATATTCAACAACCGGTGGAGATTTCTTGTGATAGCAAGGCTGCTATTCAAATAGCGACAAATCTGTATATCTTGAAAGAACCAAGCATATAGAAATTGATTGCCATCAATAGAAAATTCAACAAGGCCTAGTCGCTACAAAGTACATTTCCAACTCAAGAACAACCAATTGATTTTCTAACTAAGGCCGACTAAGTTCAACATCAGCATCATTGTCTCATAGTTTGAGTGTTTAAATATTTTCAACACCTAGCAGGGGAGTATTGGAATAAATAATATAATTAGTAGAAGGATAGTTGAGTCATTTCCTAAGGTTGGTTTGCTGAGTTAAAGTTATTAATTAACTAACTTCCATATCAGTGTATAAAAGGGAGAAGAGGCTCTATCCTCTTGCACAGAAAGAAGTGAAATTAGTATACTTTACATTTCCTTCATCTTCTTCTTCAAGATACTTTTGATATTTTCTTTCTTCTTTTCTAGCTCTGTACAGCAGTAAATATTACTAAGTATTATATTTGAGTTACAAAATAAATACCAAAGAAAAAAATTTAAGTTCCTAAATATGATCAATATTGATCCGTTTTAGCTACCTTAATAAAAGATAATATTACTTTCTAAAATATTATAGGTTGAATTATGTTAAGATTTGAGAACTTGTTTTTTTAACTTCCTATACTTTTCATCTGTTTTAATTAATAAAATATAATATTATTTTATCGGTTTTAGAGTCCAATATTGATTTCTTAGTTAACATGTAGATATCATTATAGCAAATCGTAGATGATTTTATTAGTTTATTAAGAAAATAAAATATTTAAAAAACGAACATACACATAAAAAATTTTAAAATACAAAAAAAATAAAAAAAATAAAAAAAATAAAAAAATTAAAGTTAGTTGATTTCAAGATCTTAAATAATAGTAAACGATATATTTTTTATACACATAATTCAAATGAGAAAAGATTTAATAAGTAAAGATTGATTTCAAATTTTTAAATATTAAAAAATAATTAAATCATAATTTTGTCAATTTACAATTTAATTTTAGGAAAAATATTTCAATTGTGGGCTCCAAAGTCAATTATATTAGCAAAAATGGCATCAGCTAAATAAAAATTTGACTTTACTTCTCAATAAGACATTGAAATTTTCTTTTGATTTTTGTCAAAACCAAATTATGAAGAACTAGTTTCAACGTCATTGAAATTTGAAGGATAAAATGAACAAAAGCATTAACCAACAAGAAAACTATACATAATTTAGTAAAATTTCTCGTGCTACAGTGTTAGTCTTTAAATTAAAAGTATGATTCATTGTTAATTATTTAATTTTAATTAAATTACATGTTTTTTTTGTTTTTTTAATTTTAAATTTTAAAATATTAGAAATTCTTGCTTAATTCAAATAAGAAAATAAAGTACTAAATATTAGGAGTTCTTATATTTTACAAATAAGTAATGATTTAATAGTTATAACTTGAATTAATTCTAAAATTCTAAATATTAGGATAATGTTGGCAAATAATAAAGAAAGAACAAGAATGTAGAAAGAGAGAGAAGGAGAAATTCTTATTTATAGCAGTGGGATGAAACTCTGATGAAGGAGAGCACTTCATTTATAGGGATAATTTCTCCTAATTTTTATAGACTTTAGTATAATATAATAGCATGTATCCCTCTTCTGATACAAATCATTTATAGACATTAAGCTATAATACAAATATGTTTAACACTCATGAATGTCTATTTGATGAATAATGCTGCCTCGTTAAAACCTTACTAGAAAAACCCAGGTGGGGAAAAACTCAGTGGGAAAATGAGTACACATATCTAATAAACGCAGTATGACTTTTACTCATTAAACCTTATAAGAAAGCCAGTGGGACAAAGCCTCGTAAGGAAAAAAGAGTCGAGCGCGTATTAACTCCCTAATAATATCAGATCTTTGCATCAGATCTTTTGCACCATCTTCTTGAAAGTTGCGGTTAGTAGAGATTTGGTGAATAAATCGGCCATTGTCACTTGAACGAATCATTTTGCACATTGATATCACCATTATTTTGGAGCTCATTATTGTGTAGAAAAACTTTGGCGAGATGTGCTTTTGTTCTATCTCCTTTATGAATCCTCCCTTTATTTGTGCTATGCATGCAGCATTATCTTCATACAAAAATTGTGGGTACTTTGTCGCAGTTTAAACCACATTTTTTCTCTAATGAGATTATCATGGACCTCAACCACACACATTACGGCTTGCTTCTCATGAATAGCTATTGTCTGTGCTGATTTGATGAAGTAGCTACGAGAGGCTTGCTGTAGATCTCCAAGATATTACGAGTACCTCCATATATGAACACGTGGCAGGTTTGAGATGAGCTGTGTGGGTGGGGATAAATACCCGGCATCGGCCTTGACAAGATCGGAATTTACCAATTATTAGAATAAATAAGCCCATATCGGTAGTCCCTTTTAGATACCGCATTATGTATTTTTATCCCATTCCAATGCCTCCTAGTAGGAATGGAACTATACCTTGCTAACAAATTAACCGAAAAGGCTATATCAGGCCTTGTAGTGTTAGCAAGATACATTAGTGCACCAATTGCACTAAGATGGTACTTCGGGACCAAATTTCTTCATTCCTTTATTGAGGTGAATAGATCATATTCACATCAAGTGATCGAACAACCATAGAATTGCTTAATGGATGTGCGCCATGCTCAAATCTTTTCAACATCTTTTAAATGTAAAATGAGATTGATGAATAAAACACCATTTTCAAGTATCAATTTGCAGGACAAGAACACCAATTTTGTCTTAGGTCTTTCATCTCAATTCCATTTGCTTTCAATGTGTTGCCTTTGGAAACCTGTTGGTTCAATGGGTTTGCTTCTAATGTCTACACTTAACGATAACGGTGATAATAAACTCAGATGTTGTTTTCTTTAAAAACACATGGGCAAGTTCATCATTTATATAACTATTCCTTAGATAATGTTCACTGAGCGGTTCTCTCTGTGCGTCAGTTGCTTCAAACCATACAATAATTTTTGCAATCTAATTGAATACATTTAGAGACTTTGAATGATATGCTTAAGACATTTAAATCTTTGAGGAGTTTTCCATATCTCATTATCAAGTGATCCATAAAGATAAGGCGTAACTACGTCCATCAAATGCATTTCAAGCCTCTCTGTAGATGAGTGAAACTATAAGATAACGCAATGTTATTGCATGCATAAGCGGTGAGTATGTCTCTTCATAATTAGACACAGGGCCTTTGTGAAAATCCTTGTGCAACAAGGCGTGCTTTGTACCTTTGTACTTCATTTTTCTCATTTCTTTTCGCACAAAAACCCATTTATAGCCAACGGGCTCAAACACCATTAGGTGTTTGGTATGGGTCCAAAAACTTCACGCTTGATAGAAGTTGAATTCAATTTTGATTGATTGCCCATACAGCTGTATACCATTTGGCCAATCATTTCTTTGTCGACGTGCAGTGATTGAGGTTCAAGATCCTCACTATCTTGCATGATTTTATTGCAATATTATATGCAAAGACATAATCTACACTATTTTGATCGATTAATTCCAGCATCACTTGATTTATGGATAGTTCCTCATTTTCTTGAGTCTTATGCTCATTGATTTCTTTCAGCGAATATCAAAATTGCTCAAGTCTTGAACTTCCATATGTGGTTCTATCGTAGTGTCATCTTGACCATTTATTTTTCTTTTTCTAGGATCTCTATCATAGAACCCAATGGTCTACCACGCTTTGAAACACTTTGGACTCATTGGCTATGACCTTTATTAGATGGTCCTTCGAGGGACATCAATTCGGAGTAGGACATTCTCTGCGGAATATATAACTTAGTAATTCTTTTAAAATGGTAATGCGTCGGCTGATTTACAATTTTAACGAATGAATAATCTTTTGTACTTCTTGCTCACAAATAGAAGCACGTGGATCGAGATGAGACGATGATGGATTTTCAAAATTTCTCTTTTGATTTCACAATTTTCTCACTAATTTTGGAAAAATTGTCTCATCAAGCAGAGCAATCACATAAAATCGAGCATTAAACATATCTCCAGTTAATGGTTCAAGGTAGCGAATAATGGAGGGCGATTTTAAACCCAACACTAAATTCTAACCTTCTTTGGGGACCCATTTTTGTGTGATGTGGTGGTGCTACAGGCACATATACAACACATTCAAAAATTCTCAAATGAGAAATATTAGGTTCTTGACCCAAAACCAATTGTAACGGAGAAAAATTATGATTATTTGTGGAGTCACAGAGGCAGACAGATGTTGAAGCATCTGAGAATCGCTGACCCCAAGCTGAAGCGGGCGACCTAGTTTTCGCAGGCAATGACCTTGCTATCAATTGCGGACGTTTAATTAGTGACTCGGCAAGGCCATTTTGAGTGTGAACATGAGCTACGGGATGTTCAACTTTTATCCTAATTGGTAAGCAATAATCATTAAATGCTTGGGATGAAAACTCTGCATTGTCGGCGAATGGACTTAATTTGATTATCGGAAATAATTTAGTGACCACTAGGTTGGTGGTAGGTCCTGAATATCCCCATGTGCGTTTCAAGAATGTAGGGGACTCAATCTCAACCTTTGTTGGTGATGGTCTCACAATTAACTTGCCTTGATAACAAGCACACAAGAAAATTCACCATTTGAAAGAATCTTCCAGTTCTTTGTGGGTGTTAATTTCTATAATTCGTCTCATCATTATAGATCCATGATGTCCCAGAACAGTCATGCCAAAGTACAAAAGTATTGAATTAGTAAACTTGGTTTACTATAGAATGCCTCAATTGCACTAATCTTTGTCAAGTAAACCGAGAAGATAAAACGGGAACTGTTGGCTTGATGCATTCACGTGTTGCTATATGTTAAATAAACATATCTCCTTACTAAATTTTATTTGGGAGATTTATTCTCATAATAACCAACGATTTAGCTATAATTGAGCATACAATTTTTGCTAAACACAACATATATATAATCGGCACTATCAACATGATTTTATAATTTGGAACTATGCTCTTAATTTAATAATTCGAGCAATCAACCTTACAAAAATCAATTGCACGTTGATATCAACACATGTATTCCATTCCATAGATGCATCTATTAACCAACGGTTCACTTAGTAGGTGAATGGACCCATAGTACCCTTTTATAAGTTCAAAATTTGGGGAATATAATTTCAATCTTAGGTGATCAGATCATTACATCATGAGAACAAACAGCACAAGGGAATTCTTGAAGAATCTTTTATTTCTTCAACATATAGCCACGTGAATTCTCAATTATTTTTGCATCACATTTGAGCAAGATTATTGTAGGTTTATACCAATATTTGATAAACTTCTAGTTTAACTGGTATCTTTCAATTTCATCATCATACCCATAATTATATGTACTACAAATAAAAACGGCGGGTAATCTTTTACATAAATGTTTGTATAACCATATGGTATACTAACATGAAGATATTAGATCTTCCCATAATTTATAGTCTCATTTTTTTCAATGTCCTTGAAACTTATAAGTTTCCTTTTGAGACTCCCACTACAACAATTTCATTCCTTCAAGTAGTAATACATTAAATCTTCGAGCTCTTAATTAATTTGTGTACTACCACATATTCAATCATATCAACATCATTAATAGTTTCTCCCTCTTCGGTGGTCATATGCTCTTTAGGCTATTCCACAAAACAAGTGGATCCTTAATCATGAGATATTCAATTTTAAGAATTTCTTCAAGATGATGGCGCAAGAATATCATATTTTTTAACTTTGATATTGATTTTGATGCTTTGTTTCACTTAATAGATTGTCTCCAGCCATTGCATCCATATGAATTTTCATGCTTTGTTTTCACTTTTAATATGTCTCCAAGACCCATTGTATCCATATGAATTTTTGATGCTTTGCTTTCACTTTTAATAGTGTCTCCAAGACCCATTGCATCCATATGGATTTTGATGCTTTGTTTTCACTTTTAATGGTGTCTCCAAGACCCATTGCATCCATATGATTTTTGATGCTGTTGTCACTTTTAATGGTGTCTCAGACCCGACATCATATCGTTTTGATGCTTTGTTGTCACTTTTAATGGTGTCTCAAGACTCATTGCATCCCATATGGTTGATATCCAACACCCATGAAAGGTAGTTCTTGCTAGAACTTTGAAGGGCAATCCAAATTTAGTAAGATTAACCATATTAAAAGAAAGAAAAAAAATACCTTGGCCTTCAAATTTTGAGACAGTCGTCTTAGAGCAACAATATCGCCAAAGGAATATCCCTCTTGTGGTTAAGTAATACATCTTTCGAAAAAAGAAATTTTAATAAATTTTAATTTTCTTTTGAATCTTTCAAAGTGGCGTTCAAGGCGGGAGACTTCTCATGATAACGTGTTATGAAATAATAAAGAAAGAACAAGAATATTGGCAGGAGAGTTCTTATTTCTCTGCAGTGGGATGAAATCCCAATGAAGGAGGCCCCTCTATTTATAGGGATGTTTCATATATTTTATAGAACTTTCACTATAAATATAAACACATGTATCCTACTACAATACAAATACCTTTATAGACATTCACTATAATACAAATATGTTTATAATAGATAATTAAATGCAATTATTTGAGATAAATGGTAAGAAATGACAATTTTGTGTATTGTAGAACTGGCTTTTAATGAAGGGCAAAAATTCAATCAATATTTCTAAGGGATTCATGCTTTTAATATAGTATAGACAAAATTAAAATAAAGATCAAGATGGCTAATGGATGAAATATAAATATCTATATATAATGTATTCAACACAACACAAGATTTAAAGCAAAAGATTAGATGATTAAGTCACGATTATATATTAAATGAATCTCAGGGATCTTATTGTCTAGGCTGTGTTATGACAAGCTTTTAGTAAGCAAAGAAAGTAAAAAGAAAGCACGAAGACAGAATGTAAGAATGAAGTGATGTTCAATATTTCATCAATCCCTTTTTACAAGTGGAGAGTGCACCCATTTATAAAATATAATATAATAGATGTGATGATCAATCAAATGGTCCATTAGCCTCTATAAATAACAATGAAATCATAGTTCGTACTAGACTATTATAACGCCAACTATCAATTCTTTGTTATTGGAAAATTCCTTGTATGATGTTGCCTATGTGTTATTGTCCTTTTCATCATGCATTTGAGTCCAAGCTACGATATCGAACCGGGAGTCATTCGTCCTTTATATAAAATTCCTCGACAATTATTCTCATTCATCCTTTCTCAACACCTAGAGGGTGATTTCAGTTATTCACCAAGACCTCGCTTACTCTCCCCTTAAACTGAATCATTATATTCTCGTCATCGTATATTAATAATAAGTGGCTCTATTTGTCTTTTGCTACATGCTGAAATAACAACTCCTCTATACAATTTGTCTCTCAATTTTTGAATGCTAATCTAGAAAGTAGTCGGGAGACGGAATAGTCAATGGTGCCTCTTTTTGGCGCGAGTCAAAAGTTTCTTTAGGCGGGAAAAACATACAAATGTTCTCAACGTAAAAGGATGTCTTTCCCATCAAAATAAATGTGACCTAGGCATTTGATGCAATGTATAGAGGCCCGTGCTTGAATTATAGCTTTGTGGGGGAGGAAAGGAGATGAAGGAGCTGTATGACCAAAAGAAAGGAAGAAAATGGCTAGTTGTGTACACACTGGAACACATTGAATAATGTGATGAACGATCTCTGCTTTCTCTTTCCCACTTGGGTGGTTGACTAACATAGATAGTTTGGTGGACCTTGAAACCATGATAAAGACTCTTTTCCTCTACTCCTTTCTATCACTACCTTGGGCAAACAAGCTGAAGATCATTGTGACTCCTCTTCACTATTATCACGGGGGACTTTTAATATGATGTTCTATCCCATCTCCACCACTCCAATACCATTTTATACCACTCCATTACCTAATACTACCCTACCATATATACCTGCACCACAACCACATGCCTTTTCCTCCACCAAATACCCACCTTCAGTCGACATATTCAACCACTTAAAATGTCAACCGTTGGGTGGTGAATTCCATAGACTCTAAGAAGTTTTATGGTGTTGCCAATTATTATAACTACAAATAGAGGATCAAACATAAATTTTCAAGGTCCTCACCATGGAAGAAAGTCGACATGGTCCTATCCATAAATGGTGGCATGGGGTATTCATAGGAAACGATGTACAAGTGGTGGGAGGTTATCATGATGAACTTATTCAAGATAATCAAGTTGAAGCTCACTCCCCACTTCCTCCAAGAAATGAGGTACTTCATCTCACCACTCTTAAAGCTTCAAATATCAGGTTTTGACCATAAAATATGAAGTGCCCCAATCGCGGGCATTCATTGTAATGGTTGATGACTCTCCCTTGCTATAATGAATTGAATGATATTGGGGATTGACATTAAGGATCCTCAAGATGAGGAGTGTGAGCGGTTTTGGAATTCCTTGTGGAATAACCAAACGGGCCTTGATAATCAGGATAGCCATCAAAAAGGGGGTCTGCATTCTAATGTATAGCAGAGATAAAGTGAACTATGATACGAGGCTATGGATGAGCCTTCGTGTGAAATCTTCAAGGTACAATAGCTACACTTAATGCTTCAACTATTTCAATAGACAAAGTGTTTTGGTGATAGATTATCTTCTTTTGTGCTAAATGATTCTCTTCCATGTCTTGATAATGTTGATGTTGAGAGTGCTCAAATACTAGTTGATCTTTTTGATGGCTAGAATCGATTCTTCTTACAAGACCGATTTATGTCCACCTAGTGTTAACACTTGTGATGTGAATGATAGTACATTATTATGTGAAACTTGTAATGATTAAATTATTTATGATATACTTGTCCACTAGTGAGGGAATTTTTGATGTAGTTAATGCGTCTCAATTTAGTAATGATGTTGATGAAGTTGGTCATTTGAAAAAGTGTCCTCTTTAGCGAGCATCTCCATTTTATATCCTATTACTTATTTTGCTCATAGAAGTCTCGTGAATGAAAATTCTTTGAATGATGATATTGGTCTTTTTGAGAATGATATTAGATTTTTTGACTCTTCGTCTTCGTTTGATTGTTCTCTCTTAAAGTACAATGTCTTATTTGATGATGATGAGATCACTTTTAATGTCGAAGCATAGTGTTCAACATGATAATGCAGTGTAGCTATCCATGGATGTAACTTGTACGATAACCCCTTTGTGGAATGTTGATGAAGAAAGTGATGCTTATATTCAAATAGGTACTTCGTCTTTAGTGTCCCAATTTAGAAATATGCTTGATGATGCTTTGTCTCTAGCGGTGCTCTTATATATGAGGACACTTTGAATGAGATTTGCCTTGTCCGACACCTTTTTTATTATCTCTTTGCTTATGATGATACTCATGCTTACGTGAGGGCTTGCTTATGGGAGAGGGTTTTTATTGAGACGATTGGTTGTGGTTTTGACCAAAATGGATGGATACCGTTTCCTTTTGACCCGGTGGTGGCTAAATTACATTTGTGCTAATCCTCTTGTTATGATCGTTTTGACCTGGCGTTTGAAAATATTCCATAACTTGGCAATTAGTGAAGAAAAAGATAATTCTCACTTAATTTTTAGAAAAATTAAAAAATCTATTTAAAAGGTAATTTTAAGAAAAACCTTTTAATAATAATAAAAATTTCAGAGTTTTGGATAAGGGTTTTGGTCTCTCGAGAAAGGTGTTAGACACCTCTGAAGAATCCTAAATGCGGTTGATGTTAATTATTTTTAAAAAATTATGGCTAAAAATAGTATAACTTATTTGGAAATGAAAGCTTTTTAAGGAAGTGATGTTTTGAAAAAGAGAGTTTTGGAAGAAAGCTATTTTGAAATAATTAATTTAGCGCTTAATTATTCCACTAACTCAAACTTGTGAGTTAACTTTATAATTCGACTATTTCTTCTTTTTTTTTTTTTTGCAAACTAACTTGTTATTTATACAAATTGATTTGAAGTCTAACTTCTTAATTCAAATTTTAAATTTCTAGACATATAGACCTTACTTTGAAAGATTGCTTTTAAAACTCTTGGATCCAAATTTAAAAATTATTTCTAAGAGCAGTGAAATTTTAACTAACCAATACATACTTGAAGAAAATTTAGTTTATCCAATTTGCATTATTCGACATTCTACTGAGGTTTCAACTGATTAAAGAAAAGAAAATCAGATTAAAGGGTTAGTAACAAATAATGCAAGTTTGCATACATGAAATAAAAATAGAGATAGGTAGGATTAAATATTTGAGTTATTAGCCGAAGTTCTTGTTTCTTCTTCTAATAATCATGCTACTGCGTCATTCTGGGCTTTAGACCCGGTTCCTTTCTCATTGGTTGGATCTGCAAATGGGGCTGATACTGGACGGTAATATGTTGGGCTTTAGCCCAGCACAAGATATGCAGGAAGTAGATGAGCCCAGTGGACCGTATGGAATTTCACATGTACCAAAGAAGAAAAAATGAAATTAGTCATGCCAAAGCAATTAACCAAACTTAATATCATATCAGGTAACGCTATTGAATCATTGTCGTGAATTAAACAAATGAATTCTGGGTCATATTTTCAGCTATATTGCATACCCAAATGTCAAAAAATAATTTTTAAAATTATACACCAAAGTAAATACATGTTTCAAACATTTGAATTCTAATTAGATAATATTTATTATTAATAGAATTTGAAATTCTTAATTATAGATCTAGGTATCTGTATATTTAAATCTAACAGAGTATTAAAGGAAGTAAGGTGAAGCTAAAATGAACTCAAATCAAAGCAATCTATAAGCTACTATATTTCACCGTAACGACCCGTGCCACTCTTTCAAACAAATAGTAATTTAAACATTTGAAATAAAAATTATTACAATTAGACACATGATATCGAGAAAAGAGAACTAGGCAGTAATTTAAATTCAGCCAATAATCGAATTTAAAACTAAGAGAAAAAAAAAACTGATATGAAATAGCAGATATCTATTTAAACAAAATCTGACTAAAATTAATACATTTGTAGGAGAACAGATTTGGCTGTGCTTCCTAAAAGTACAAGGTAAAACACTCAGAATGAGATATATATATATTGAAGAACACAGCCTAAATAAATTTGTAAGATTGATAAAGGGACAAAACTTGAAACTGCTACTCATTTGAGGGATAGGCACAAGTTAGATCTTGGATCACACTAAATAATCATGCCCTTGATAAAAATTCATGAACACTAGATAAATATAATCTCTGAAGGTTTACTCCCAGATGGCAGGCAGTGGACTATATCATATTTGAAAGAAGAAACTTTGAAGGAAGGACACAACTAAATCACATACAAAATTAATTTTGAGTGTGAATGAAAATTTCCGTAGACATGCTTTTACATAATTAGTGAAACAAGATCTTAAATCATGTTTTCAAATAAAATACTAAATATAGGGTGATAGTCTTAATCTAAATAGCAGCAGTGACTTAAAAAGAAAGCAATGAGGATTAGTGCACAGGAGCAGAGCAAAATGAGATTGAGTTAATACTCGAAATCTCATCTTAGACCAATTGACATAAAATCAACTCATGGTCTTCGAGCTCGTGAGAAATTCCAATTATAGCTCACATAGACACATTCTCGCAGGTATCAAAGCAGAAGCCAATAATATCTTTACTCATATGGAAGTTTCATGACAAGAGACGATAAATTTAGAACAAACGCCCATCTAGTAACACATATGAACAAATAAAGAATTTACTAAATGAGAATTCTGTCCATAATCCACATTTATACAGTAGCCGAAGCAAGAACTAGAAACCCATGATGTTCAGATAGAATTGTATTGAATTTAAGCAATTTGAATAGTTTTATAAGTTTGAATTAAATATTTAAAAAAACAAAAAATTTTATATATATATATAGATAGATAGAAGAAAAGAGAGAAAATGCAAGTGTCTTTTGTTTGTATTTGGTTGCTGCTACTTTCTGAAGAGCAGTAAGAGCAATGAAGAAAATAACAGTAGAAGGGACCCTCCTATAAGCTTTGCTTAAATATATACTCATATTGTCACTTAAAGAATTTGCTTAAATGTTTTCTTTTCTTTTTTTAAAAAAGATTAGCTTAAATATAGTCCTATTTTTTTATGTTTGTATAATGTATACATTGGAAAGAAGTCACGTATACTACACAGAATTAAAACATTAAGATGAGAAAAAGGGAAATTATCAGAAAAATAAATAAAATTCTCAAAACACTAAAGAAAGTGTGAAAAAAAATTTAATCTAGGTACTAATAATGAAAAGTAACAACCTAAAAGGAAAAAAAAATAGGGGTAACTTCAGCCATAACATACTAAAATTTAAACAAATGTAACAAAAAAAAATAGAGTAAGACGTGATTTTTGGCCAGTCTAAAATAAACAGTAATTGCTTATGAATATGTCAGCCCCTCCCCCCCCAAAAAACAAACACATTCTTGATTCATTTTTTCACACAAGATTGTACAAATAGAGATAATTAAACAACCTAAAATTACCACTTTATAAGAAAGAGGCTTCAAAAACACGAAAGAAAAGACCTTAGCACATGATCTTTAAACCATTTCAGTCATTAGATTTTCATTTTTCACATTCAACAAACAAATAAATAAATAATTAAAACAAACATGATTCCTATCCTAATTTTTCTAGTTATACGGTAAAAAATTTCAATAAAGGAAGAAACACTTAAGGTTCAACGTACTTTTTGTCACAAATTTCATTTTAACATATTTGACTAGGGACAAAAATCTACCACATTTATTACGTATGTAAAAATCGAGTTAAGGTGTCACCTTTTATAAGGCGGTGAACAGGTTATTGAGTTGACGATGGATCTTCAGCTTTCAAACAATGCGCGAGCTTTTCGGTTGATTATATTCAAAGGAAATAAAGAACAAGTATGGAAATTTTCGAAACATAGGAAAATTAAGAAAACAAGGAGTAATAACCAGTCCAATCTTTATTCTTCCCCCATCCGTCTCCCTCTATGCTTGTGTGTGGGTGTTCCCTTTTAGAAGGAAAATCCGGTTTAAAGAAAATCATCAAAGATCTTGAGGATTCAAAACTTTGAATCCTCAAGCTTTGAAAGGACATATTGAGTGAAAAAAAGGGAGAAAACTAAAAAATATGATACGAGAATGGTAGATTTACCTACTCCCGTTGATTGATAGAGATGAAGAGTCTTCCATGATTCGTATCACGTGCGCGAGAGGAAACGGCGTCGGGCGAGGTGAAATTTACGACGTTGTGAGCGTGATTTGCAACGGATTTTGGGATAAGGGGATGGGGTTTTGCAGGTGATTGAGTGATATAATCCATGTTCCTTCTAGACCGTTCACAAGGAGCCAAGCAGGAGAGCTCCAAGATCTATAAGGCCTCTTCATGAAAAAGGAGATACTTGAGTGCATATGGGAGACATCTAAAAGATTTCATGTTTGGATCGTAGCTTGGGAAGAAGAAGGAATACAAGATGGCTAAAGGAGTAAAGAAAATGGCCAGAAGTGAATTGGTTAGTATTGAATTTCAAGGAAAAAGACCTTCCAAGCAAGGCCTTTTCTCGTGAGGGCATATTTGTAATAAGTATCTCTTTTTCTTACTTAGTATAAATAAGGGCTTCTTTAATTTTCATCGTAGATTTCATAACTTTGAACAAAAAGAATATTTAGTGTAGTAGATTGTTTAGCTTTTGTCTAACTTTAGATTGTTAATTATGTAGAGAGAGAGGGTTGCAGGAATCATCTCCCTTGAGGTCTTCTTAAGAACTAGGTGTTTCTTGATTTGTGAGCTGGAGGTCGTTGTGCCTTTTCACAAGGGTTGCTAATTCCAATCACTTTATGTCTAGTTAGTTATCTTTATTTAATTTCTTGTATCATTTAGTATCTAGATCTAGAATTAGTGTTGTTCTTACAATATTAATCTTGGAATTTAGGTATTAAATTTAACAAAAAAATTTGAAAATCCTCAAAAATTAAAGAATCCGATTTTTTAATTTAATTTTATTTTGACATTAGATTTTTGTTCCTAGTTTTTGTGTGTAGATCTTAGGTTCTTCTTGAAATTTGAGTTTTGGATGTCCTCTATCATTGAAGACCATGAAGTTTGGAGACTTGAAAATTGCATTTGGGTCTCTTGTTGATTGAGGTTGCTTTGTGACTTAATTTTGATTGGTTATTTTCTATCGAATAAAATCTAAATTTTGAAATAATTTTGGAGAAGTTTTTGATTGTGTTTTGTTCTTCATGTTCTTGAATCTTCCTTATCTTCAAGGTGAAGAAGAAGACCAACGAAGAATTGCACAATCCATTTCTTCCATGCAATTTGGTGTAAATGTATTAGTGAATCCATTTGTGTAAATTACTAGTTAAAAAATCATGTAGACGTCACGTCGGCAGCCCGTCTTTTCCAGATTACGCAGTCAGTCTTTGCGTCGGCACCAACACGGCACGTCATGCAACGCAATGCGTGTTATGTGATCTTGGGCATATTTTATAATACCCGGAAGTACCAAAAAAATTGGACCAGAGGGTTGAAATTCACTTCTTAGAAAAGCGGAGAAAAGTTGCGGGACGAGGGTGTAACGACTCGTGGTTAAGCTCCCTAGTTTGTTGTTGGAGTCGTGGTTTGAGGAGCCCAGTGGCGGTGTAAACCACGATCGATGTGACTCATCGTGAAACAACGATCCATCATAGGTGGTCGTGGGTTTGGATCTCGGGTTTCCTATTGGTAGAAACGGATGGAAATAACGGGCCATTGGGACTTGATTAGGTGGTCGTGGGTTGGATCTCAATAGGTGCTAAAGAAATCTTTACCTTGTGATTAGGTGACTTTGATTTATCAAAAATATGATCAATCTCTCGAAAATCTCATAATCTGAGTTGAGTTCTTTGAATTTGAATTCAAAAAAGAAGCTCAAAAGTCACTTGGAATTATAAAGGTCATTGTAGCTCTTTGGATTCAAAAGCTCATTGAATATGTTCTTGGTGTTCTTGAAAGTGTTTATACACTATATTTAGTTTCATATTATTCACTGGCTAGATACCTTAAGTATTGCTCATACTTAGTGTAGTCTAGTAATTTGTGCGCATTTTTTAAATTTCGTGTGAAATTTTTCATGCTTTTCTCTTTATTTCATTGTGTACTCCTTTGTTTCCAGGTTATTATAGTTTTTCTTTCCTTTTCTTTATTTGACATAAACTCATTCTTAAACCATACATTCTGGATGTTTTGAAGTGTTTGAGTTGGTTTATTAGAACTTTGAGAAGCATCCTTTGAGTGGTAAAGGAAGAAGTGGTGAGATTATTTAAGGGTAAGGCCTGAATTGTGTGATATACAAGTATTGCCAGCCATTCCAAGATACATGTGATGGAGTGCATGTGAGACAACTTTACTACTAGCAATCTCTTGTTTTGGCATGTCTTCTACAGATTTTGAAAGCAATTGGAATGAAGGAATGGTTGATCATAGTGAGATGGTGGGGCGGATAAGAATCTAGAAGAGGCCATGAGAGTTAACAAGATTTTAAGCTAGAATGGAAGTATTGTCTAATGTGTGTGCTATTCAAATTGATAGAAATATTTGACAACAGGTGGGTAGCGACTTTGTTAAAACGATGGGTTTATCTTGTGTTAAGCATGCTTCACCCTACACCTTCAAGGGAGTGAAGGTGGACAAGAGAATGCTCTTTGCAATTTAACCTTGGGAGATACAAGGATGAGGTTTTGTGTGATGTGGTTTCCTTATTCACATGTCATGTCTTATTGGGAAGTCCATGGTATCTCTATAGAAAAGCTTCATATGATCCGAGAAAATAATAGGCACTCCTTGAGCAGAAGATGATGGAAAAATTTAGCCCTTGTTTCTTTAGCACCTATTGAGATTCAAGAAGATCAATTAATGGTAAAGATCAATAGGTGTTTGAAAAGGAAAAGGAATGCAGAGAGTATGTAGGTTTGAGACGCCTGAAATTAAAGTTGACCTTAGAAGTCCTCTGGATAAAGAGGAATTCTTGGAAAGTACATGGGAGCTAGTGCGTTGACAAACTTCTTCCACACACCCAAATAAAAGTAAGGATGAGACAAAAGAAGAAGTAAGGGTGGCAACTAGACCCAAAGCTCAAGAGGAAAAAGGAGAGGAAGTGATGAGTGAAGAGAGTGAGTTATCAAAAGTAAGAATGAGTGGAAGAATTGAGTAATGTGAGTTTGAGAGGTAAAGTAAGTGAACCGGTGCATTTTGAGGAGTAAAATGAAGAGATTAAAAAGAATGAGAGTGCATTAGTGTGAGAGATTCTTATTCAAGCTCCTAGACAATACTCATTCTTTTTCTCTTGTTTTTGTTCGGATATGCGGAGTCAATGGACCAAGAAATCAATGAAGAGTTTGAACAGCAATTTGCATGAAGTAAGGGAATTTAGTTTTAAAGAGGATTTGGAAAGTCTAAAGGCCAATGATTTATTGAAGAAAACTACTGAATTTGAAGACAAGTTTGACCTTGATTATATCATGTGGTATGACCTTATAGATGCTCTATTTGTTTCAAAGAAAAAAGAACTTGTACCACAAATTCATGAGGCCAATGTTTTAAGTGAAGATATAACTCAAATTGGGAGTGATCCTTCCCGTTAAAATTATTTTTCTCGTGTGAGCACTCGATCACAATGTGATGAAAGGCAGTGTAGGAGTAACTTGAATGAACAAGTCCAAGGAAATTTAAGGCGAATCTAGTTCACATTCTCAATCAATGTAGATATTTGAGGAAGAACCTTGTGAAGAGGATGATAGTACCTCGACTTGCAGAGGAAGAAACTAATATTGGTTGGGGTTTCAAAGATCTTACAATAACTCATTGTGGAAAGAAATTGGAAATGTCTTTAAAGTGATCCTAGTATTTGTTATGGTTGAGAATATCACTTGAGAGGTTGCCAATGAAGGAACTGAGACACATCAAATATTTGAAGCCATAGATGTTGAGAATGTTGAGCTAAATGATGAATGTAATAGCTCAAGTATAGAGAGAAGTGCTCCACGAGGTTTCTAACTTCTTATTATCTCTATCTTGTTAAAGAAGATCCTTTTTACGGGTTCAATCAGCCACTTCTCAAAATAATTGCTTTTGATCCATATCTTGATTATGAACATATACAATGGTGAAGTTAAGTTGTTTAACAAGAGCAAATACGGTATGTTTGTTTAGTATTCATATGCTTTGGTCTAGCTAATGACCCTCTTATTGTTTAAAGAGCTTATGGATTGTGTTTTAGCACTTGTGTGGGTAGTTACATTATTTTGTTAAATGGTGTAGTGATTTGATATTTAAAAGGTGTATTTGTGCATAAGGAGGTAAATAGGTTAAGTGGTTGCATGTTCACTACCTGGTGTTATTTTTCCAAATGCTTTTTTACTTTCTTTGTTTACCTCTACTAATTTTTCTTATTATGTTGGTTGTAGGTATTGAATAACTTTGAAGAAAAATCTTCTTTAAGTGAGGGAGAATGATAGCAACTAAAAAATCTCAAATCCAATGAAGGTGCGAGATATAGTCAATGTCTCGATATTTGAGGACAAATATTCTTTAAGAAGGGAGAATGATAGCATCCGCCTTCAATGTGATTAAAAGTCATGGATAAGGATTTGAATGTTTCATCAAATAAGAAATTTCAAGAAAAACTTAAATGGGTTGCAATTAGCTATTAAAAAGTGTATTTTGATGGAAGAAGATCTCAAGCCCAATGAAGATATTTTCTAACCGGCTCTTACACATCTATTTGGAGGTGGAAATTAAAGTTTAAGGAGATGGAATGAACATAAATCAGTCCCCAATGGGAGAAAATATTGCGGTAATTTTGGAGAAAATATTGCAGTAATTTTTAATTAGTTTCTAGAATATTTAAGAGTTGTTTTATAGATGTTGACTTTCTAGGACTTTGTGTGTGGCAGCTTTCAATTCCATATAGTATTTTGTTTTAATCTATGTTGACTACATTGGTCTAAGTGTGGGAAGCCTTCTATGTACCTAGGGAACAAAATTTCTTTAATTGAATCTTTGACCAGCCCCTTCTAGGATTCTATATAAAGGGGGTTCTTTCTCTTCATTATAATGAAGTTTGATTTAATATATTAGTAGCAGCCTTGTGGCTTATGGAGACCTTTGTAGGTTCTCCTTGAGTTATGCCCTTTTTGTTCTACTTTGAACCATAACTTGGATTCTTCAATGGTAAGATTTCTTGTTTGAGTCCCCCCCTCTTTTCTTCTTCTACTTCTTCTTAATTGATTCACTATTTATTTTTTCTTCTGTTTTCAAGAATAAACTCCTTCCCCTTTTCAAATCTTCTAATTTGAGTCTTTCGTTGTCCGTGCCATTACCAGGTACAAGCACTTGCTTCGGGTGTGGGAAGCCCGGACATATGCTCAGAGATTGCCCAACAGCTAGATAGGGCCATGATAGGGGTCGAGGCCCAACTTCCAGTTTAGTAGCTCCACCCGCACGCCCAACCCAGCAGGGGGCATCTACTAGCACAGGTGGTGGTCAGTGCCAAAATCGATTCTATGCCTTAGCATCTCGCCAAGAGCAGGAGGTTTCCCTGAATGTAGTCACTGGTATGTTATGAGTTTTCCACCTTGATGTATATGCTTTGTTAGATCCAAGGGCTACCTTTTCTTTTGTGACACCTTATGTGGCTAGTAGTTTCGAAGTAAGTCCCGAAATCTTGACAGAACCCTTCTCAGTCTCTACTCCAGTGGGTGATTAAGTTGTAGCTAGGCGGGAGTAAGAAGTTGTCTGATTAGAGTCCTTCAGAAAGTCTCCTCAGTAGATTTAGTAGAGTTAACCATGACCAATTTTGATATTATCCTCGGCATGGATTCTCTATTTGCATGTTATGCCTCAGTTAATTGTAGAACTTGGGCAACAAAGTTCAGATTTCTGGGTGAGCCAGTCATAGTGTGGAAGGGTAGTTCAGCTATGCCTATAGGTCATTTCATTTCCTACCTTAAGGTCAGAAAGATGATCTCCAAAGGTTGTGCATACCATCTAGTCATGGTTAAGGATGTTACGTCCGAGACCCCAACTATCCAGTCTGTTATAGTAGTATGTGAGTATCTAGTAGTCTTTCCAGATGATCTACCAAGAATCCCTCCCGAGCAGGAGATTGATTTTGGTATTGACCTTCTTCCCGATACACAATCTATATCTATTCCTCCTTACAGAATGGCCCCAGCTGAGTTAAAGGAGTTGAATATACTAATTCCTCCTTATAGAATGGCCCCACCAAGATGTATCATGACTTAGGGGAAGTCTATTGGTGGAATGGTATGAAGAAAGACATTGCAGAATTTGTAGCTAAGTGCCCAAACTGTCAGCAAGTGAAGGTTGAGCATCAGAGACAGGGAGGTGTACTTTAGGATATTAGTATTCCTACGTGGAAGTGGGAATAAATCAATATAGACTTTATCACAGGGTTGCCTCGCACTCGTCGACAATATGACTCTATTTGCGTTGTTGTAGACAGGCTGACCAAAGCCGCTCACTTTCTACTGGTCAAGACCACTAATTCAGTGGAGGATTATGCCAAACTATACATTCGAGAGATAGTTCGGTTTCATGGAGTTCCCTTTTTCATTATATCAGACAGAGGTACTCAATTTACTTCTCAGTTTTAGAGGTCGTTTCAAAAAGGATTGGGTACTCAGGTTAAGCTCAATACAACATTTTACCCACAAAAGGATGGTCAAGTGGAACGGACAATTCAGACTCTTGAGGACATGTTGAGAGCATGTGTGATAGACTTAAAGGGTAGTTGTGATGACCATTTGCCTCTTATTGAATTTTCATATAATAACAGCTACCATTCCAGCATTCAGATAGCTCCTTTTGAGGCTCTCTATGGGTGGAGATGTAGATCGCCTATTGCTTGGTTTGAAGTCGGTGAAGCCCTGATGATAGGACACAAATTCAATCCATGAGACCATGGAGAAAGTTCAACTCATAAGGGACAGGTTAAAAATAGCTCAAAGTCGCCAAAATTCCTATGCCGATGTGAGAAGGAGAGAACTAGAGTTCGAAGTTGATTATTAGATGTTTCTGAAGGTGTCTCCCATGAAGGGAGTGATGAAGTTTGAAAAGAAGGGGAAACTCAGTCCCCTATATGTAGGCCCATATCGGATATTGAAGCGGGTTAGAGATGTGGCATATGAATTGGAGTTGCCTTCATAATTAGCTTCTATGCATCCTATTTTTCATGTATCGCTCTTAAAGAAGTGTTTGGGTGATCCAGCTCTAGTTGGCTCGGTGGACAGTGTTAGTGTGAAAGACAACCTTAGTTATAAGGAGGTTCCGGTGTAAATACTGGATCGGTAGGTTCGAAGGGTAAGAAACAAAGAAATAGATTTAGTTAGAGTTTTATGGAGGAATCAGCATGTTGAGGGAGCTATGTGGGAAGCCGAAGCAAACATAATGGAAAGATACCCACATTTATCCTCTACCGGCTTAGTTTTAGCTTGAGGTATCAGTTTTTCCCTAGAACCCTATTCAGTATTGTGTTCATTTCATGTACCCCAGTTTTTTTCATGTAAATGAATGAGTGTATAATTCATGAATTCAGTTCAGTCATATAGTTTAAATCGGAGTTAGTCATTCGGTTAGTTTTCATCTTGTATGACTAGTAATTGAGTATGATGATTGCATTTTTGTGTTTCCTGTATGTTTTCCCACATTCAAGGATGAATGTTTCCAAGGGGGAGATATTGTAATACCCCAAAATTTCCCAGGACTAGACCCGGGATTTAAAAATGAAAAGTAGTAGAAATCAGGAAAAAATGTTCTCAATATGTGTCATGGTACGGATCGTTTGTTCCACCAACGACCCGTTGGAGGTGTCTGAGGTGAGGTACTGTAGGTTCGGAGTTTGGAGTAATGGGCATAGGAATGACCCGTTGTTCGATGCAACGAGTTGTTTGAGGTGGTCGTGGTGAGACTGCTCCTTCGTCAAGGAAGAAGTGACGAGTCATGGAATGATCCGTTGCAGGTAACAATGGGCCATCATCAACAATCGTTTAAAGGGATCCCAGGTCAAGCCAGTGGTGATGATGACTTGCAGCAACGAGTCGTTTGAGCTAGCAACTACCTTCCCTGTCGGCGTGGTGAAGGATCAGCGACCTGAATTCAGGGAATAGCAACGGAAGGTAACAAAGGACTGTAGGAGCATACAACAGATTGTATTTGACATCCGTTGTCACTGGCAGTTAAGTTTTTCTAGGATTTTCATTAAGGGTATTTTCGTCATTCCTAAGAGCTAGGGTCCTAAACTATGTCGTTTTAAGCTCGAAATAGGCAGTTTTATGAGGGGTAAGTTTATTCTAGGCTCATTCACATTCATGCATGCAACATTGAGGGCTTAGAAGGTGATTAAGCTTAGGTTCTCTACAAGTTCTTCCTTAATTCTCTTTGGGCTATCAAGGAATTAGTGTAATCATATCCTATCAGGTATGTAGAGTTATGAATGGGTGAATCCTTTCACACCTTTGCCCAATCCCTCTCTAAATCATGGAAATTCATGTGTTGATTCTATGGGGTTTTAACCCAATGCATGAAATTCTTAATTTTCTACATGGGTATGATCTAAAAATGTTTCTACTATTGAATTGTGATTCGTGGGCAAGTTTTACATTTTTTTCAAATATAATTATGTTTTCAAGCTTTATAAATTAAAATGCTCAATTATGAGAAGTTCATGAAAGTTGAGATTTATGATGAATGTTCAAGTATGATGAGATATTATTTATGAAAAGCATGTTTTCAAGTTACCCATGTTTATGATCATGTTTTCAAGTGAATTAAATATTTTCAAGCACGATTAAAGTATTGGGAAATGCTCATATGTTCATGTATGATTTATGATTTCACGAATAAGCTTACCACATGGTTTTGGAGTTAAGACTCCTTTTTTCGTTCAGTTTGTACTATAGTTTGAGTAAAAGCTCCTCATATATAATTTCAATTTTGATATGGATTTGATTGTTCAGCTTCGTCACTAGATGATGGTCAACTTCGTTGAAAAACGATGGAGACGATATGCATATTTTTGGGATTCAAGAAGATCAATTAATGGTAAAAAGATCAATGGAGGTGTTTGAAAAGGAAAAGGAATGCAAGAGGGGAAACAACAATAGGTTTGAGAAGCCTAAAATTAGAGTTGACCTTAGAAGTCCTCTAAGGGATAAAAGAGGAATTCTTGGAAAGTACATGGGAGCTAGTGCAGTGACAAACTTCTTCACACCAAATAAAAGTAAGGATGAGAGACAAAAGAAAGAGAGAAGTAAGGGTGGCAACTAGACAACTCAAGAGAGGAAAAAGGAGAGGAAGTGATGAGTGAAGAGAGTGAGTTATCAAAAAGTAAGAATGAGTGGAAAAATTGAGTAATGTGAGTTTGAGAGGTAAAATAGAGAGTGAACCAGTGCATTTGAGGTAAAATGAAGAGATTAAAAGAATAGAGTGCATTAGTGTGAGAGATTCTTATTCAAGCTCTAGACAATACTCATTCTTTTTCTACTGTTTTTGTTCCAGATGTGCAGGTCAATGAATAAGAAATCAATGAAGAGTTTGAACAACAATTGCATGAAGTAAGGGAATTTAGTTTTAAAGAGGATTTGGAAAGTCTAAAGGCCAATGATTTATGAAAGAAATTGCAATTTGAAGACAAGTTTCACCTTGATTGTATCATGTGGTATGACCTTATAGATGCTCTATTTGTTTCAAAGAAAAAAGAACTTGTACCACAAATTCATGAGGCCAATGTTTTAAGTGAAGATATAACTCAAATTGGGAGTGATCCTTCCCATTAAAATTATTTTTCTCATGTGAGCACTCGATCACAATGTGATGAAAGACAGGTGTAGGGTAACTTGAATGAACAAGTCCAAGGAAATTTAAGAGAATGAATCTAGTTCACATTCTCAATCAATGTAGATATTTGAGGAAGAACCTTGTGAAGAGGATGATAGTACCTCATTTGAGGAAGAAACTAATATTGGCTGGGGTTTTAAAGTGTACAATAACTCATTGTGGAAAGAAATTGGAGAAGACTTTAAAGTGATCCCTAGTCTGTTATGGTTTGAGAATATCACTTGAGAGGTTGCCAATGAAGGAACTGAGACACATCAAACATTTGAAGCCATAGATGTTGAGAATGTTGAGCTAAATGATGAATGTAATAGCTCAAGTATAGAGAAGGAGAAGTGCTCACAGGTTTCTAACTTCTTATTATCTCTATCTTGTTCTGAAGATCCTTTTTTACAGGTTCAATCAAAGCCACTTCTCAAAATAATTGCTTTTGATCCATATCTTGATTATGGTATATCCAATGGTGAGGTTAAGTTGTTTAACAAGAGCAAATACGGTATGTTTGTTTGGTATTCATATGCTTTTGGTCTAGCTAATGACCCTCTATTGTTTAAAGAGCTTATGGATTGTGTTTTAACTGCTTGTGTGGGTAGTTACATTATTTTGTTAAATGGTGTAGTGATTTGATATTTAAAAGGTGTATTTGTGCATAAAAGAATTAAATAGGTTAAGTGGTTGCATGTTCACTACCTGGTGTTATTTTTCCAAATGCTTTTTTTACTTTCTTTGTTTACCTCCTACTAATTTTTCTTATTATGTTGGTTGTAGGTATTGGTCAAGCTTTGAAGAAAAATCTTCTTTAAGTGAGGGAGAATGATAGCAACTAAAAAATCTCAAATCCAATGAAGGTGCAGATATAGTCAATGTCAATATTTGAGGACAAATATTCTTTAAGAAGGGGAGAATGATAGCATCCATGACAGCTCAATGTGATTAAAAGTCATGGATAAGGATTTGAATGTTTCATCAAATAAGAAATTTCAAGAAAAACTTAAATGGGTTGCAATTAGCTATTAAAAAGTGTATTTTGATGGAAGAAGATCTCAAGCCCAATGAAGATATTTTCTTCAGCTCTTACATCTATTTGGAGGTGGAAATTAAAGTTTAAAAGGAGATGGAATGGTGCCCAAATCAGTCCCCAATGGGAGAAAATATTGCAGTAATTTTTAATTAGTTTCTAGAATATTTAAGAGTTGTTTTATAGATGTTGACTTTCTAGGACTTTGTGTGTGGCAGCT
>JACEIK010005489.1:7930-31870 GCA_018107945.1 Datura stramonium | reverse complement strand
ATATATATGTCCTAAAGTATGTTTGACCCAATGTTTAGTTTTACTTATGATTATTTCATTTCACCTTTGGGTCATTCGATTTATTTTTTATGTTCAATTATGTTCAGATTATTGTTTCAGAAAATAGCATGCAAGCCCTACTTTCAGATTCTTGATTTGATTATGTTTTATATTATGCATGTTTTAAATGATTTTTACTTATTTAAGCGGTTTTACATACTTTGCATACTTGGTACATTCCACGTACTTACCGCATACTCTATGTTGTATCGTTTCATGATACGGGTCCGATCATCAGACTCAGCTCCGCCACTAGCCAGCTTTCAGAGTTACCATTAGTCTCTGTTGGTGAGTCCTCATTTATCGAGGGTCCCTCTTTTATTAAGTTATGTGGCGTATTTTCAATTTCAAACTTAAAGAGTTAGTTGAGGTCTTGTCCCATCAACTCATCAGACTTAGAGGCATTTCAGACAATAGATTGTATTCAGCTTCAAACTCGTGTTGTATATTTCAAATTATATGTTATGCATAGACTTCTTCTTTGCTTATTATGTTAAGTCTTCCGCTTTGTTTGATTAAGTTAGATGTATGTTCATGCAATTGGTCGACTTGGAGTCTCTCGGGGCTCCTTGTCCCATGGCTCGATCCGGGCCTATGCTTGGCTCGTGACATTTTGGGGTGGCTAGACTCTAGGTTGGTATGGTTGATGTATGAAGGGTGATTTACCCTATCTAATGTGTAATTATATGCTTATATATATGGAGACACACACACACACACCTGAATGAGCATGCATACATCTACATATACATGTATATAGATTGATATATGATTTGAAGGACAAATACTGATTTTCAACTTTTAAACTCAAATGCCTCTATTTTTATTGATTTGAACTCCGAGGGGAGTTGTACTACTATTTTTACTAATTTTGGTTTCATAAAGAGTTGTACTATTTTTAAATTCGGTTCAAGGTAAGATGTCGATCCAGTTATTGTTTTCTTTTACTGAATGCATTCGAATTAATTTGCCGTGTGGGCTGAAGGTCATTTGTCGGGTCTCTCTATTACTATGTCCGAGGTTAAATGTCTGGGCAGCCCGAGTTTATGTTTTGGGTACACTGCTTTTTGTATCAGCCATATATTGCATTGCATTAGCCCATACTACATAGCATAACTTATATATATATATGTGTGTGTGTGTGTGTGTGTGTGTGTGTGTGTACGTGTGTATATAGATAGTTCCTTCCACATCTTTTCTATTATATTTTATTTTCTGAGATCGTTCAGCCTATGATGCTTATTGAGTACCCCATGTTTTGGTATGCATACTATACTTCTTGGTGAGCTATTGATGTTAAGATATTTACTACTTTCCATCTTGTATCTCCTGTTTATATTTGGTATCTGCTAGACAGTTGTATTCTTTTGTATATCCTTATTCTTGTACTTTTAGAGGCTCTCATACCAGTAACACAAGGTCTGGTGTTGGTATCTTATGTATACATTTTCTTTCCTTATTTTCTTAGGGCTCGTGTCGTATATTTTGAACCAATTATGTATATGTACACTTTGTGGTCCATTTATCTCAGTTTTTGCATTCTTGTTATTATGTTGGTCTTTACTTTCAGTATTCACTTTGGTATTTGGCTTCCCTACTCGGGGGTTCTAGTAGGCACCATCATGACCTGATTTCAACTCGTGACACTTTATCTATTGGTGATTTCTGCTTGCTGCTTGGAATTCTCTTTTGTTTCAGCCTTTTGGTTTGCTTATAGGTACATGGAGGGCCTTGTCCCGATAAAATAGTCACATCATGTTATCTTTGAGGATTCAAAGATTAGATGAGTCTAGAGTGTTCAATGATGTAAATAATGGAAAATCTTTCTATTTTATTGGATATTACATTTTTTGCATTTTGAACTTAATGAAAACTTATGATTGGAATTTCTTTCTTAAATAATCTTATTTTATGATATTGGATATATTTCCTCTTATTTCGCACAGGTCTCCTAATAAGATTATGCTAGTTGGGTCGCTCAGGTATGTTAAGACATCGAGTGTCGGTCCTGCCTAGGTCTAGGGTCAAGGCATAACAAACATAATATCAGAGCACTAGGTACAATTGCCCTAAAGAATCTATGAAGTCGTGTCTAGTAGAGTCTTAATTATGTGTGTGTAACATGCCATGTTTATAATTAGGAGACTATGGACCTTTTAAGAATATTAATCTTCTTTCATATTCTAGATCATTCTATAAAATTTAGCTTTCAGAATTGATTCTAAGTCATGCACTGTTATGCTCTTTCAAACAATGTCCGCTAAGAGTAAAACAATTATCATCCAAAGGGATAATGCTACAACAAAGGCGAACACCAATGAGTTTCCTCAAGCTCAAGGTGTTCAAACAAATCTCAAAGTCCCCAAACTGTTCAGGTCACATGTACGTCAACTCCACTATTAATATAGGCTCCTATGGATAACCCTACATCATATATGCTAATGTCGAAGTCTTCTAATAGTGATATTCGGGAGCTATTCAGTACCACTCACAAATTATTACTAATAAATCTCAGCGACAGGGAATGACACCTAGAAGTGCTAGTTCTTATGAGGGGTCAGCTACCTCCTGAATCATAGAATTTCTCTGCATGAACCCACCAGTCTTCACATAATCCAAACCTAAAAAGAATCCCCAAAATTTTATAGATAAACTATATAGGAATCTTTGATCCATGCATGCTAGTGAGCTTGAGACAGTAGATTTTTCCTCCCATTAGCTAAAAACATAGTTATCACATGATACGAGCAATAGGAACTGTCCAAAAGAGAAGATGTTGCTCCTACGGTCTTGGATGATTTTGTGGATGCTTTCATCGGTCACTTCCTACCCTTAGAGTTGAGAAAATCCAAGACTGACGAATTTACAACCCTTAGGAAAGGCTCCATAAGACTGAAGTACTACAACTTAAAGTTCACGCAACTATATGGATGTGCTCCCAAATTGGTTTCTACTATGCGTGTAAGACTGCATCAATTTGTGTATGGGATTGGAACTCATATGGCAGGTAAATGTGCTGCATCTTTTCTAAACAAGAACATGAATATGTCTATGTTGATGGCTTATGAAAAATAGAAGGAGGAACAAAAATAAAGGATAAGATGAGACAAGGACAAAAACTAGAACAAAAGAGCTAGATCAACAGGCAACAACGAGAATTATCAGGGAAATGGTGGCAGGCCTTTCTTCAATAGGAGATCACTAGGGACTTCACTTTCTACAGATAATGCACCATCTTTGACACTAAAAATAATAAGAGTTTCAAGACACCAAGTTCACTATCATAGGCTAGCATAGGACAAAGGACTTCACAACGTCCTCTTTGTAAGAAGTGTCATAAGGGTCATGCATGTTAATATCATATGGGTATGGACGTATGTTATGGATATGATTTTCGAGGCCATTTTTAGAGAGATTACCCTAAGGAAAGTAGGGTATGGTGGTAAGAAGGTTCACTCTACTTACTCAACATCCCCACGTAGCTCATAATCCATATGTGGACAAGGCTCCACTAGAGGTGCAACCTCAGGAACAGGCGAAGGTCAGAACCACTTGTACGCTTTAGCTGGTCATTAGGACTCAAAGGCTTTTCTAGATATCATCATTATATGTATATTGATAGTCTGCCCTTTTGATGTATACGCACTCATTGATCCTGGATCTTTCTTATTTTATATAACCCCGTATGTTGCTAAAAATTTGGGGAAAAGCCTGAAAAATTATGTGAACTATTTTTTATGTCTAATCCTATTGGAGAGTGAATTATGATTGAAAGGTTTACAGGGGTTATATAATTACGGTGTATCATAAAGACACTATTTCTCACTTAGTTGAGATAGAAATGATTGACTTCTGTTGCAATCCATGTTCCTTCAAGACCGTTCACAAGGAGCTAAGAAAGAGAGCTCCAAGATCTAGAAGGCCTCTTCATGATAAAAGAGGCACTTGAATGCATATGGAAGACGTATAAAGGATTCCTTGTTTGGATCGTAGCTTGGAAAGAAGAAGGTACATGAGATGGCCAAAGGAGTGAAGAAAGTGGATAGAAATGAAGTTGACTAATCTTGAATTTCATGAAAAAAGAAGACCATCCAAACAAGGCTCTTACTCATGAAGGGCATATTTGTAGTAGCTTCTCTTTTTCCTTACATAGTATAAATAGGGTCTCTTTCAATTTTTATGGTAGAATTTTCATGAATTTGAACAAACCATATTTTGAGTGTAGTAGATTTCTAAGCTTTTGTCTATCCTTAGATTGTTCATTTTGTAGAGAGGAGGGTTGCACGGGAATCATCTCCCTTGAGGTCCTCTTAAGAACTAGGTGTTTCTTGATTTGAAAGGTAGAGGTCCTTGTGCCTTTTTATAAGGGTTACTGACTCCAATCACTTTATCTCTAGTTAGTTATCTTTTTTTAATATTTTGTATCATTTGGTATCAGAGCTAGGGTTAGTGTTGTTTTTACAATACTAATCTTGCGATTTAGGTATTAAATCAAAAATTAAAAAAATTTGAAATTCCTCAAAATTCAAAAAGAAAATCTGATTTTTTTTAATTGTTATCTTTTACACTAGATTCTTGTTCCCTAGTGTTTTTTGTGTCTAGATCTTTGGTTCTTCTTGAAATATGATTTTTGGATATCAATCTACCATTGAAAAACTTGAAGCTTAAAAACTTTATGAAAATTACAATTGGGTCTTGTTGATTGGGGTTGCATTGGAGCTTAATATTTTATTGGGTTTTTTTCTCTACATCAAGGAGAAGAAAATGCTAAATTTTGAGCAAATTTGGAGAAGATTTGATCAAGGATTTTGTTCTTCATGTTCTTGGTATTCTTGAAGATCTTCATATCTTCAAGATGAAAAAGAATACCTATGTACTTTTTATCCTTTTTTTCCCTTTAATTTTGTGAAAATGTGTTAGTAGGTCCATTTATGGGAATTATTAGTTGAAAAAAAATCAAATCTGAAAAAAATATTTAAAAAAAAAATCAATTTTCCACATGGACGCCACGTCAGCAGCCTGACAGCGCCAACACAGCATCAACGTAGCGCCACATAAGCGCTAGCAGAGCTACCACGCCCAGGCTTCCCCACTCGCATGCCTGGCGTGTGTAGCACAGTTTCAGAGGCTAAAATCTATAGGTTTTGGCTTTTTAGCTAAAATTTTTCTCTGTGTTGCGACTTTTTTGGACCACAAAATTTTTCTAAGCGTCCAAACTTCACAGTTCTTCTTCCAAACTCATTTTTTCCTTTCAATTTCCGCACTAATTAACATCTAATTAACACACTTAATTAGTTGTTTAATTAGTTCTTCATTTTTTTCATCTTTTAATTCTCAAAAACTACTAACATCAAGTACTTCACCTACTTTTTGTTACTTAGTTTTTTTTAGTCCGATTTTTTTTCGTGCTTTGTATTCTATCTTTTTTTCTTTATTCTCTTTGAATTTTCTTGATTCCATAAATTTATATTGTGCCTTTCTTCATTGAGTCAACAAGTGTTCATTCTAGACCTGAAGTTGAGCTTGGCCACTTGCAACTAAACGAATTACACAAGCTATAATCTTTGGTCGCGGCAATTATGAGGCATCTAAGTTGAGCTTTCCTTGAGAGTGTGTGAATTATTTTTACTAACTTAATGAGTTTGCTTGCTTTGTTTTGTGTTTTCCATAGGTATGATTCCCAATCAAGAGATGTGAATAAGGTGCCCATCGAGGAACCCACTTTGCATGATGTGGTTAACATGATAACCGCTTTATCTTACTGTATGAAAGGGAGGATGGATAACTTGGAAATTTTTTTTTAGACCTTGAATCAAGGAATAGAGACTCTTCTACTCCTTTCTATCACCATGGCAAACAAGTGGAGTCCGTCATGACTCCTCTTCTCCGATATCACCAAGGATTTTTCATCGATTGTTCTACCCAACCTCCACCATTCCCTAACCATCTTCTACCACCCCATTACCTACTACTACCCTATCATATGTTCCTCCACCATAACCATATATTCCTCCTCCACTACCATTTGTTCCTTCACCATATCCACATATGTCTTTTCCTCCACAAAATACCCGCCTTCTAATTCAAAATATCTGCCCAATCCGCAATTTCCATCCTTTGGATGGTGAATTACATGAGGAGTCCGAAGAGGAGTTTGATGATATTCCCAGTGATTACCACAACCATATGAGAAGGCCATGCATGAACCTTCAAGGTCCTCACCACGGAGGTCGACATGGTCCTATCCATCACATGGGTAGAAAGGGGGGTGATTATAAAAGAGATGGCTACGGTGGTTGGCGATACCATGATGAGTTCTATGTTGAGGATCCTTATGGGGTTCATGAGTTCAATGGAAACAATGGAGGTCAGACATGAGTCTCAACTCCATAAAAGTGACTCTTCCTTCCTTCAAAGGTGAAATCAACTTGAGTGTCTTTCTTGACTGGGTGATGCTATGTNCTATGTGATAGAATCTTCTTGACAAATAAGATGTCCTATGATGGGAAGGCGTCTTATGCCATTGCTCAATTTGAGGGCTTTGCTTCCACATGGTGGTAAACTCAAGTCAAGGCACGAAGGATGCATCGCTTATCTCCCACCCCATCTTAGGAAAAGTTGAAAGCAATTTTGTGGTGGAAGTATGTTTCAGAGAGGTACTTCCAAGAGCAACTCAATAAGATCTACACTTTACAACAAGGAACCAAAAGTGTAGAGAAATACTATGATGAGTTCCAACTCTTGAAGATGTGGATAAATTTTGATGTAGATCCTTTGAATGTTATGACTCAATTTAGAGTCGGGTTGAGTATGGAGATTGCTTCTCGCATGAAACTCCACCACTACCGTGATATCGATTAAACTCTTGAGGTGGCTATTGAGATAGAGGTGGGGCTCAGAGAGGAGAAGTTTGACAAATTAAGGTATTTCAAAGGTACTTGAAACTACAACAAAGTAGGTGGAACTTCTTCTTCCAATTGGCAAAAGGACAAGGGTTCCATGCAAGGTCTCAAGAAGCCCTTTATTAAAAGCAATCAAGTGGAGAGGACTACTACCGTTCTTCCTCCAAAAGAAGGAGGTAACACTTCTCTCCCTATTAAATATCCCAAATATCAAGGTATTGGTCATAAGATGAGTGAGTTCCCTAATCGGAGGGCATTCATCGTGTTGGCCAATGGTCTTTATTGTCATAATGATGTTGATGTTGTTGAGGGGGTTGACATTGATGAACCCAAGTGTAGGGTTATATTGTAGTTGATGAGGAGTGTGGCAATGGTGATGATGTTGGTGTTCCTTATAGACTAACCAAGCGAGCCTTGATAGTCAATGATATGCCTCAAGAAGTGGAGCTCACCATTCCAAATTATGTAGTGCGTCGTGCAATAATAAGTAAGGCTATGGTTGACCCTGGCTAAACACCCATTCTAGGATTTTGGCCATAGCTAATGGTTGAAGATTGATAGACTGATTAATGCTAGTTTTGATTATTCATTAAAGGTTGTTTATATTTACTTATTCACTAGACTGATCACCTTATGAGTAAACCCGTTGGCTTTTGGTTGAACTTGGGAAAGGGAATCGAAAGAGTTAAAAGTAAATTTAAAAAGGGAATTCAAAGATCCTTTGGCCCATTGGTTCAAGGTTAGAAGTTGTTGTTGAGGATTGGGATATACCCTTCAACCCTATTTAGTTGAAATACAAGTAGGCATAACTATCTTTTCATATTTCTCCTGCGACCATAGGGATATAGGCGTTAGGATTCATGAGATAGTTCTTAGATGCCTGGGAGAGTGGCAAGAAATGGGATGGTAACTTACAACTAGAAACCTTAGGAAGAATCAATCTAGTGCAATCATGTCTTGAGAACTTAACCTGAAATGAAAGTGCCAATTCCCTATATTTTCATCATCATTTGAAGTACAAACAAGTCTGCAACAATCTTAGTTCTTTAGTTAATTTTACATTTCAAGTTTTTAGTAGTTTAATTCTTCAACCCATTCCCCAATTATATCTATTTTTGTTACAATAAAAAAATAAAGAAATAACATTAAAATGATTGACCTGATAAGTCTCTAAGGAATCGATATTCAGGACTTTGCTGTCCTATATTACTTGATGACCATGTGCGCTTGGGCGATATCATGTTTTTTGTGTCATTGCCGGGAACTTGAAGATTGATTGATCGTTTGTAGGTCAGGATTTTTTCCTATGTTATTCTGTGTTTTACATTTTTGTTTGTTTGTTTGTGAAGTTACAGGTGATGTATGCTCAGTGTATGCCAAATACGAGAAGTCAAGAACCACTTTTGGCTTCTCTTGATCCTGAAATTGAGAGAACCTTTTGAAGGTTAACTTTGGAGAATAACGAGCAGGCACAAGGCAAAATCTAGGAGAGGATTCCAGTGTTGAATTTTTCTAGGTAGAACTTGGAGAATGCTTCAAAAGAGATCATCAAGCTGGCCATCAGTAGAAATTTTGAGTTAAAAGAAGGGTCTGTGCGGTTGGTCCAAAACACTTGCCAATATCAGGGCAACCCACGCGAGGATCCTCACAAGCATCTGATGATGTTCATGGAGTTGAGTGAGAAGTTTCACTATCAGAACAGGTCAGATGAGTATGTAAAGCTCACGTTGCTTCCATTCTCATTCATTGTTGAGGCCAAGGAGTGGCTTCAAAATGAGCCAGCAGGTTCAATCACCACTTGGGAGGTTCTTTTCAAAAAGTTCATCAACAAGTTCTTCCTATCAAGGAGGACAAAAGAGTTGAGAGGGAAGATCTCGGATTTTGTGCAGAGAGATAGTGAACCTTGGTTCAGGCTTGGGAGCAATACTAGGGCTACTTGAGAGATTGCTCGCACCACATGCAGCCAAAGGATATTATTGGGAACAACTTTATAGAAAAGTTGAATCCAGAGTCCAAAATCTTTCTTGACGCTACCGCACAGGGAAAATTTTGTCCAATAGCTATGATGAAGTGGAAGCTCTTTTGAATCTCATGTCAGTGGGAAGTCAAGACTATTAGGAAAAGGGTAGAGGATTTACAACAGCCAAGATGCTAGGAAAGATGGAAGTAGATGGTGTGGCGGCAATCCGTGCAGACATAAGTCGGTTGGTTAATGTGATTAGCAAGCTTGTGACCACACCAATAGAAAGTCACGTTCAACAGGTCCATAAGGTCAAGAATCCACACCATCACGTGAGGTGAGTGGAGAAGGCCACACTTATTCAGGTTGTCCACTAAACCTAGAATATATATTTTTATGGGACGACAAGGCCGTAGTGGAGGTTTTTCATGTAAAAGCTATAACCAGGGGTACAGGAATGCAGCCAATCCTTCATGGGGAGGGAACCAGAATTTCCAAAGGCCCTAGAACACCTATCCACAACCTCAGGGCCAGCAGCTAAGTAGTTCAGTTGAAGAGTCAATGAAGCAGTAAATGGTGCAGTAGACTCAGGTGATTAAGGAGATGTAGAATTCTATCCATGATTTGGAGAGACAGATGGGCAATTGGCCATTCCGCAGACTAACAGACTATAAGGGGCACTTTTGAGTAATATTGAGAAGAACCCCAAGGAAATTGTGTAACACCCCAAAACTTTTGTAGACAAGACTTAGACATTTCTAGAAAAATGCAGCAGAAAAACCCAAAAAAAATTCTTAGAACGACTGAGACAAGGAGTCGTGGTCAGCTCCAACGACACGTTTTATCAGTTGTGGTCACCGGGTCTTGGCCACTTGGGAACCAATGAGAAAATGAATGATCCGTTGTGAGAAACAATGAGTTGTCCTATCAGTCATGGTTTTCCCCAGTCCAGAAATCCTTCCCAGGACCCCATGACTCAACCAACAAATCGTTATAAGAAACAATGACCTACTGTGAGGGTCGTCGAGTGAAGTCTTTGAAATTCCCCTTCTAGTGAAAATGAGAGGAAACAATGACTCATTGTTTCCCCCCAACGAGTCATTTCTAGAATCGTGTTTCAACTTAGGCTTTTTCAGAAAACTTTGCCAGTGAACCTAACGACTGGACACGATAACCCATTGGTCCAACCAACAAGTCGTTGTGTCACCCATTGCTTGGCCTTCCAGTTTTCCTTGCCTAGTGGCCACGAGAGGAACCAACGACCCATTCATTCATCCAACGAGTCGTGGTGACCCCTTTTGCCAGGTCTACTAACTTCTAATCCCAGGCACTGGAACCAATGAGAGGTCCCAATGGGTCGTGGTCCTAACCAGCGACTCGTTGAGTGACCCGTTGCGACCCTGTCGACCAGATTTCAAAATTAAACACCAGGGGTAATTTTGTGATTTTCCACCCACTTAATCCCTAAACTATGTCATTTTGGGTTTAACCAGGGTTTTAGAGGGGGAAATTGATGGTTTTCTCTCATTTTTCCTCATGTCTTATTAGTTAAGCGTAAAGTCTCTCTTAGAAAGGTTCAGAGCAGAATTTAGGGTGATTGATTCTTCTCAGATATTTTTTCAAGGATTTATCTTTGGGATTTCGATCTCCAAGTATGTGGGAATTCAACAAGGGAATAGATCTTCCATTGTGTCCCCAAAACCCTTCTTTATTTTTTTCTATCAGTTTTAGCCCTGAGACTTTCGAATGTGATGAAATTATTTGTCAGACCTCGTTCAAATCATGTGGAATATCATTTATGTTAAGTGTTGATGTTTATCGACCAGTTTGTGACTGTGATGTTCCTTGTTCTTATAACGTGAAATCTAAGCCTAGTCTTGAATACAGAAAACTAGAATTTTGCAATAGTATTTACATATCAATATTGTGCTTGATTCTATCAGTGTTGGGGACTCCCAGGTGGTTAATTGTATTGAAAATTAGCCAGACTATTATCAGTTCAGTTTTAGTCAAAATGTTGAATATCCAGTGTTAGTCAGAAATGTGAACTGATCAGTTTGACTACAGAAATTCTCGAGGTGTTAGTAGTACCTCCTAGTTATCAGAATTATACTTAGTATCAGTATTAGTGGTCCGTTGGGAGATCATGAAACTTTCAAATAAGAAGCTCTGACCAGCCTTCGGACCCTAGTTTTAGATTACAATTTATTCTTTAGACGGTTATGATGCTTTCGGATAAGTAGTTCGGACCAGTCTTAGAACCCAGTTATAGAATCCAGTCCGATAAGACCCTCGTGGTTCTTCCAGATAGGCATTCCTGACTTAGTCTTGGGCCTCAGTTTTGAGCTATCACCTTAGTAGTCAGTCTAGAAATATCCAGTGGGAGCAAGACCTAGCACCAAGCGGACCTGGGTTCCAGTGCACCCTGGTTCCCAAAACTATGTTGGCACCATAGGTTACAGTTTTATTGGCCTCACAAACCCAGATTTTTTATCACCAAGTTCATGTCTCTATACCCTGGAAAGGTATATTGGGTCCTATCGATGGGGTGTATACATCGGACTCCACATCTTGCTCACGTGGTTATATGTCGGTTATAGACTCTCCCACTAGTCAGCTCAGTTCAGTCTCTGATTAGTCAGTTTAGAACAGTTCATACAGTATTTCAGAATTAGGGCATGTCTTTGACAATCAGACAGGGTCATCTTGACCATCTTAGAATATTCAGATGTTTCAATTTAGTACTTCAGTTGGTCATTGCATGTCATTTTAGTTCAGTTATTTACATTCAGTAATATGTTTTCCATNTACATTCAGTAATATGTTTTCCATTTCTTACTCAGTACATTCACAGTAGATGCATACTTCCTATGCTGTATCGTTTTATGATACAGTCGTAGGTTCTTAGTCTCAGCACCGGTAGTCGATCTCCCTCAGACTTTTCCAACGGTATCAGTGGTGAGTGCTCATCCTTATAGGATGAAGATCATTTCATTTAGTTATATCTTCCTTATTTAGACTTGGACTTAGCAAGGGGCTTGTCCCAGAAACTCATCAGTTGTAGTGGCTTTCAGACACAGATTTGTTATTTTCCAGACTTGTAGTTTTGTTCAGATATTTTAAACTTTATGATTCCGCTTTATTCTCATAAATGCTTTATGTTTTACTTTAAAGCTTCCGCTACTTGTATGTTTACTCAGAATGCCAGTGTATGATAAACCAGGGGTTAACTTGGGGTTACTTGTAATTCCAAGTACCGTGTCCCGTACAGGTTATAGACTCGGGGCATGACAAACTTAGTATCAAAGCATTAGGTTTAGAGTATACTTGGATGTCTTAAATTCGCATCGAGTAGAGCCCCTTTTGTGTGTGTGAAGCGCGCCACACTTATGACGGAGATGCTACGAGATGTTATTAAGAAAAATGCCCTTTTATTCATACTCTTTATATCATGCATTGATATTCAATTCAAGAATCATTCTCCTAACTCACGCTCTATTTCGTTTAAGTAAATTATGCCTCCACGACGTGGTAACAGAAGAAGGATCGGTAATGCTCACCGACCTGACCAACCAGCTCCAGTTGACCCCCAGGACGACTCAATGTCCACTGTGGAATTTAGGGTGGCTATCCAATTGCTTGCTCAGACAGTTACCAACCAGGTGAACCAACAGGTGGTTCTAATCAACAACAATGGGTCTGTGGCAGCTACCCGAGTGCAGGATTTCACTCGGATGAACCCTTCAAATTTGTAGGGATCTAAGGTTGGAGAGGAGCCAGAGGAGTTTGTGGATGAGGTTAAAAAGATCACCCAAATTATGGGTGTCAGATACTCTTAGAGTGCCGACTTGGCTGCCTACCAGTTAAAAGGGGTAGCCCAAATCTGGTACGAGCAATGGAAGGATGGGAGATCAGCGGGAGTAGGGCTAGTGGAATGGGAGGAGTTCACTACATCCTTTCTAGATAGATTCTTCACTCGGTAGCTTAGGGAGGCAAAAGTAGCAGAGTTCATGAATCTGAGATAAGGAAATAAGATAGTAGAAGAATATGCTCTAGAGTTCACCAGGTTGTCAAAATATTCTCCAGAGATGGTGGCCAAGCCAAGGGCTTGCATGTTGATGTTTGGTAATGGTGTGTCGAACCTGGTCCTCAAAGAGTGTAGGACAACGATATTGATTAAGGATATTGGCCTCTCCAGCCTTATTTTTCATGTAAAAACTAAAAGCAAATAAAATTTTCTCTTTCTCCCAAGTAGGTCGTAACTCTATCTCCCATTCCCTTATCGTTTTCTTCTCCAAGAAGCTTGGTGAAGCTTGTATCTTCAACTCAAGTAAGTAATTCTCCTCTCTCTTGGTTATTTACTATGAAAAGCATGCCCCCATACCTTGCTTCCCTAAATTAAAGACCCAAAATCACCATTGTTGATGAAAACCTTAAGTTTCATAATGTAGGTTTCATGAACTTCAATCTCTTAAATTATTTCATGATAATGTGTTATCCATGTTGGGTTTCTTATTTTTTATTGAATATAGACATTTGAAGTTGTTGATATGAAGGGGGTTGATGATTTGAATTCCATAATTTTGGTGGGTAGAACATTGACTGTAGAGAGAGAGTGAACTTAGTTCTTAAAGTCTTGAATGTGAAGAATCTTGGGTTGTTAAAATTCATGTTAATTCATTATGGATTATAGTAAAAGGCTTGTTGATTGTTGAATGAATTAAATGAAGATACTTCCATGTGTGGGTTACTTGAATGATGAATTAGTGAAGGAAAGGTGAAAGAATAGCCAAAGTGAGGCATTCTTGAAATTAATAGAGGAGAGATGTAAAAATTTCATGAACTTGGTTATAATAGGAAGTTAGTGAATAATTTGGAGGNCATGAACTTGGTTATAATAGGAAGTTAGTGAATAATTTGGAGGTTTAGATTTTGGATGATAATGGGGGAAGTCTTCAGTATCCTACTTGATAAATTCTCACAAGTATTCTAATGAATTATGTGTGGGGTCATTTAGTATTCGTTACACCTAATTAGCTTGCCGTTTTGTTTACGAACTAATCTTGTGAAGCTATTGATTTTTGTTTGGCAGGTGTCATGGCATCAAACGCTAACAAAGGAAAGGAGATAGCGGAAGCTGGTAAGGGTTTCAAGTGGCTCCAAAAAGGCACAAATGGGTCGAGTTCATTGGCTAAGGGAGCCCCTACTAGGAGATTTGGAGAAAGAGCAGTGGAGCCTCATGGACTATTATTTTTCAAAACATAAAAGGAGTTCAAATATGCTCCTGAGAATTGGATTAACGAAGGTCGACTCGCACTTGAGTTCCCCGCTATTCCGGACAAGATCTGTTAGCTGGGATTAGGCTACATCTTTGCCGAGCCAGAGGAGTGCAACCTCACTTCGGTAAGGAATTTTATGTAAACTAGGACACTTCTTTTGGGGAGAGCTCCAAAGTCAAAATACCCGGCCAGGTCATCTATTTCACTTATAAGAGATTCAATGCTTTCCTTGAGACACCTGCAGCTGACCCATCTGAGTACTTTATTCTACTAGAGAGGACGCCATACTGATATATTCGCCATAGTCTTTGTGGTGAGTACTCATTAGCTTGTTGGACAAGGGACCATAATAGCACTCACTCCATACTTGTATTCTCCTACCTAAATAAAGAGGCGAAAGTTTGGGTGAAGTTTGTTTGTGCTGTGTTACTCCCTGGGACTCACATGAAATATATCACTAGAGAGCGAGTTGTATTGATATACATGCTGATGAAAGTGATTCCAATCAACTTTGGTGCAGTTCTCTGGGACAATATGAGAAGATCGAGGGGTAATTGTAGGTGGAAGTACGGTTATGGTAGTTTCCTAGCCTAGTTCCTGAGAGAAGCCGACATTAAGGAGGAAGAGGTAGACCTTTGTCTACCTCGAGCAGGGTCCCTAGTAGGCAAGATGATGGACATTACAAAGGTTAAGGAGCCCATCACTTCTACAACTCCACCTCTCACTATTAATGATCGTCAAGCATGAGATGATAGTTAGAGAGGTCGTATGTTCGGTATGCTTGATTTATAGTGAAGGATTGGAGGCCGACCTGCCATAGATGATAAGATGGCGGCCCTAGAGGATAGATACCCACTCATGGAGAGTGTGATGCAGATGTGTAGAGTAGGACCTGCCTTTGAGGAGCTGTTGGACGATGATGAGGTCATGGTGCTCACTGCTGGAGTAGATGACTTGGAAAATGATGATGAGCAGGATGATGCTGCCATGGGAGCCATGCAGATTGATGGCGATGATGATGATGAACAGGAATACAATCCTGATGCTGATGCGTAGCGGCCTAGGAAGTTCCTTTTCTTTACCTGTTTGATATAATTATGAGTGCATTGAGGATAGTGCACTATTTAAGTGTAGGGTGGAGGAAAGATTCATATTTTCTCTTTCTTTTCTATATTTGTAGTAGGCCGTAGCATAGTGTGATTCCTTGTGGTAGTAGCTCTACGATTTATTAGTTCATGTTTTGTAATAGATAGTATTGGTGATGGTGACTGATAACCTAGATGATGCATATGATGTTGGATAATCTGTTCATCTTTGGTAGTTTGATTTGTTTATTTTAACTTAAAAGTAAAAATTTTCAAAGTTAAGGGTGAGTACGAAATAAAGTTTTTGTTTGAAAATCTTTTGAAAATTGTAGGTCTCACCCACCCTTCGGTTTTTCTTATGGCCTCGGTTCTTTTCCGAAGGGAAGGCCTTTGAACCTGGTAATTTTTTCATTTTAGGAGTCGTTGTAGTCGTGGAGTAGTGAGCCTTTCCTATGATTGATGGATGACGACCGTCTTAAGGGAATTTAGTCATGTTTGTATTATTTTTTGAGTTGGAGTCAGATATAAGTCACTTGTGTGCTTTGTGACATTCCACTTAGACGCTATGCTTGAGGAAATGAAGTGGTCATCTTAAGTGAGATTCCATTAGAGACACACATAGTTCTTTAACTCGACTCAATACACTTGTAGGGCTTAATAATTAAAAATGTTGTTCAATATAATTATATGAATGTGTAGCTATAGGAAGCCAACTAGAGTCTTAGTGCCATGTGAGGTGAGATTAATTATTTTGTTTTGTACATATTGTGCATCTAGAACTTGCCTTAGTATATGTTGGATGGCTAGTTGTGTAAGGATAAGAGATTATAAAGGCGTTTCTTTGAAAAAGCCATGATTTCCCATGTTTGTTTTACCTTCCTGAACATATTCCCTAGTCAACCCCGTTGAGCCGCAAGTCTTATTCTTTTCTTAGCCACAAAAGTAGCTTATTTCATTTTTTTTGTGAGGCCTCCGAAATTGTTAATCTAAAGTAGTCTTAGGCACTTTGAGACTTTAAAGTGAAGGTCCACCAAGGAATGAATGACAAGGGAAGTGAAAGAAAGAAAAATGTGTGGAAAGTAAGAAGAGGAAATAAGAAGAACGGGTGCCCATAAGAATATGTTGTTTTCTTGCTACTAGGTAAATGAAAGAAAAAGTTTTAAGAGTGAAAATTCTTAGTAATTCTTCAAGCAGAGACTAGTAGTCAAGTAGTGAATAAAGGGGGCAAGAAAAGAAACGAAGAAGTGTGAGTAAAGTGAGGGGTGAACAATAAGGAAAAGGTGGTGGACTAGAAAGATAAAAAAATACCTTAAAAGTTCTTAGGATTGGTAGTCACTATAAAAAATATCATTCCTACTCATCCCTTAGCCGACATTACAATCAAGAAAAGTTCTTATGACCTTAATCTCTTGAAATAATTAAGTATTCTAAGAGTACATGAAGGAAAAGCTTATGGTATGTTACATATGTATGATACATCTTTTCTGAGTGTGAGTGTGCTTTACTTATTATGTTATATGCTTTGCATTGATAATTTGAGAGAGGAACATCACTAAAAGTGAGGGGCATTATATTCTAAGTCAGTGTACTATATGTTGCATGTTTTGTACTTACTCATGTTGGCCCTGTTTTGAAAAGTGAGTCTGTTATAGAAGTTGTGTAGTCTCAAATGCGAAAACTCTACATGTTCTTGATGTGAATTGCTTGAGTTGATGAACCACTTAATTATATGCTCTCTACTAGTTGTTTGAGTGTGAATAGATAGAGGTGACAAATGGTGAGAAAAAATGAGTTTTTGCATGCAGTTGAGGATTGTTCGAGGAGGAACAATGGTTTAAGTGTGGGATGGTGATATTGAGCATATTCTTATGCCCATTTTCCATGATTTTACCCATATTTTGCCTTGTTTTGAGTTCAATAATACTTATGAAATATAAAATTCATATTTTTCATATGTCTTGTGAGATAATGAATGTTTATAGATGTTTTGAGCAGGAAACCAAGGAAAAAGGACCTAAAAATGACTTAAGGTGTGAATAACAAGAGTTCGCGAATGTCGGCCTAGGGCTATGGCTGGTATGGCGTGCCCAACACTTTTGTTTCAGAGAAAAATGCACCAAAGTTGATGCTATGGATGGGGTGGGGCACCAGGTCCCTGAGTCCGGAGATGAGAATTTGGCTAACACCTTGGTGAGATGGATGGGGTGGAGCCCCAGAAGCATTCCAGACTTAAAAAATTTTCCCCACATTCTAGTGCTATGGATGAAGTTGGGCACCAGAAGGGTCCTAAAGCTCAGAAATTTGACTAATACTCTGGTGCTATGGATTGAGTGGGGCGCAAGAGGTGTTTAGAAGTGCATAAATTTGGCTAAGTCCTTGGTGCTATGGTTGGAGTGGGGCGCCCGAAGCTATACTTCAAAGGAAAATTGACCCAGACTTGGGAATTTGCATGGGGCGGCGTGCTAGACCCTCCTAGATGGGATTTTGCTAATTTTAAGAAAAACACTTGAGGGCAAAAGCATCATTTGAAGGCTCACCAATATATATCACATCTAGGACATTTTTAGCACATCAGACTTTATTTTGTTTGATCGTAGAAGGTTGTAAATGCAGCTTTTTAGAGGAGAGACAAGTTCTACATAGGTTTCTTGTTATCTTTATTGTTTTATTGAGAATGATGATGTTATCTTTGTTTTTTCAATTGTCTATGAGTGGATAAATGCCCATTCTAGGGTTTTGGCCAAATTGATGGTTGAAGTTTGATAGACTAATTAATGCTAGTTTTGATTCTTCGTTAAAGGTTGTTTGTATTTACTTGTTTTAATTACTTATTCACTAGACTAATCACCTTGTATGTAAATCTGTTGGCTTTTGGTTGAACATGGAAAAAGGAACCGAAAGGGCTAAAAGTAAAAATAAATAGGAATTCGAAGATCTTTTGGACCATTGGTTGAAGGTTAGAAGTTTTTGTTTTGGATAGGAATATACCCTTCAATCCTGTTTTGTTGAAATACAAGTAGGCATAACCGTCATTTCATGTTTCTCCTGCGATCATAGGGATATAGGCGTTAGGGTTCATGAAATAATTCTTGGATGCTCGAGAGAGTAGAAAGAAATGGGATAGTAACTTGCAACTAGCAAGTTTAGGAAGAATCGATCTAGTGTAATCATGTATTGAGAACTCAACCTAAAATTAAAGTGCCAATTCCCTAGATTTTTATCATCATTTGAAGGACAAATAAATTTGCAAAAATCTTAGTTATTTAGTTAATTTTACATTTCAAGTTTTCAGTAGTTTAATTCTTCAACCTATCTTGCGGTTATATGTATTTTTGTTAGAATAGCGAAATAAAGAAATAACCTTAAAATAATTATTNCTTAAAATAATTATTCTAACAAGTCTCTGAGGGATTGATAATATGGACTTCACCGTCCTATATTACTAGAAAACCATGTACGCTTGGACGACATCAATTCTTGGTAGGTATAAGTTCATAAAGTGCAGTTATTAGTCATGTCAGGGAGTCTAAGGAGCTTTTGGGATGGTATGAGCTACAATGGAGCCGTAAGATGAGCTTAGTGATAGGCTTGAATTGTGTTCTAGCATTCAGGGAAGTAGGTGTTGTGCACATGGTTTTTATATGAGGAGGTGAGGTGTGGATTAATGAGGTGGTGTTGTGTATAACAGTGTCTAATAGAAGGAGGTTCTAGTTGAAACCATGGTCCTTCAGGTACGTAAGTTGGGAGAAATAAGGAAGTTGGCCTCAGTAAAGGATTCACGGAGAAATTAACCCATGGAGGGAGCTACTTAGGAAAAAGGATTCAGTTAAGTCATCCTCGCAGTAAGAACAGATATCATGACAACTAGACTAATATCAGAAATTAATTCGAGATTGATAACTCTATCCTTACCGGCTCAATTTCAGTTTTGAGAAATAACTCCTCCTTAGTACTCTACCTAGTACCATGTCAGTCTCATGTCTTTCAGTCTTTCTCGTATCTTAGCATGCATGCATGAATCATGATTTCAGTTCAGCTATGTAATTCAGTTCGGAGTCAGATATTCCATTAGCAACTAGCCTTTAGTATTCAGTTCTTGGGGTTGCAACTCTTTCACTATCTTTTCATCTTAGTTAGCCTTCATTTGAGGATGAATGTTCCCAAAGGGGAGATAATATAACATCTCGCAAGTCTCTAAGATTGAATCTGAAACTTGAAATAGGAAATCAGTAGAAAAATGGCACCAAGACATTGTGCAACCCTTAAGACGGGTCATTGTTAGGACCAACGAGTCACCGGTTGGCTCGTCAGTTGTCCCGTGGTGATGATCTTTAGAAATTTTATTAGAATTTACCCAGAATCGATGAGTGAATTGTATGACCCATTATTAGATTTTACCATCCATTGGTTCTAGGCATTGGAGCAGGATTAGAGGATGATTCAGAGTAGAGTCATGAACCAATGACCCGTTAGTTGGACTAACGGTCTGTTATATGGGCTGTGGGTTCTGCCAGCGAAATTTTTATTCTGGAAGTACTGGGGTATTTTAGTAAAACCCTATGCTTTTAACTCCTAAGTGGCGTTGTTTTAAGCTTCCTAAGTGATGAATTAAAGGGGTTCCCTATCCTAATCACTTATTCCATTCCAAAACATCCGTAAGTCTTCTTCTCCCTTCTCCTCTCAAGGCTCAAGAACTAGGGTTCCTCTCCAAGGTGCAGTAAGCTTCAAGTACTTTTTGGGGATTCCTCAACTAGGTATATGGGAGTTCAACAAAGGTTCTCTTTCACCCTTGTGTCACAATTTTTGTCCAAAATCTTAGTGAGTTTGATTTCCTAGAAATTCATATCTTAGGGTTTCGATTCTACGAATGAATTCTCTTATGTTGGTCATGTCTTTCAAGATTCTTATGATCAATAGCCATGTATGTTCATGATTCCCCTCTCAAATTAATGATTTATGTCCACGATATGATTATGGCATGATTTCTAAGACTTAGCCATGATTTAGCATTATTTTCAAGAATACGGTCCATTTGGCATATATGATATTACCATGATCTCAATCCATACGATTTACGTTATGATTTAAGTATATGATTTTCTTGAATTCAGTATGATCAGCATGTTTAAGTTCTTTAGACTCTCAGACTTCTTGCTAGTTAGAAAGCAACCTTGACTAGTCTTAGAACATCAGTTTTAAGCCCTCAGTATTAGAATGTTCATGGTCCTTTAGGCTCTCGGAATCCTTCTTAGATAAAGTGGTTCCGAATTGTCTTAGGAAAACAACTTCAAATTATTAGTTTACATGTTTCCTTATGTTCAGTTGGGAGTAGTATTTATCACCGAGCAGGTTGGGGTTCTAGTGCACCCAGGTATTAGAACTACGTGCCACCATAGGATAAGGGATTCTCGATTGTAGAGAATGTTTCCCTTTGCCCGAGGAATATAGGATCATTGCTTGTAAGAGTGTCTCCCTCGCCTCAATGGGTGCATGCAGGGTCATCATTAATTTAGATTGTCTCCCTAAGTTCACGAGTGATATCACGCCAGTCATGGTTCTTACTCTTGGAAAGGTATGAACCCCCTTCCAACCAGGGTTACAGGTTGGGCTCCATGAGGCTCATGTTGGGGTTTGTCGGTTAATAGGCTCTCACAAAATATAGTTTTAGTTTCATTTTTAGTGCATTTGTTTCAGTTACTATTTTAAATTTATGATTTCAAATTTAGCCTTCAGTACATGTAAATGACCCTTAAAAACCAGTTTTACTTTATTCATGAGAGGTTTTCAAACTAGCATACCATGTCAGTATTCATGTATCTTAGATAGGGTCATTCTACGTTACCTCATCTTGTGAATTCATCCATGTTTTATGCATAGTTTTTTTCTCAAATTTATAGTATATTCTCATTTTCAATTGCATTTCTCATAGACTAAATACATTTCAAGTACTGATCGCATACTCTATTTTCTATATCATTTTATGATATAGATCTAGGTGTTCAGACTTAGCTCCATGATAGACACGCTCCATATTCTATCAGCTGGCATTGGTAAGTCCACATCTTCCAAGGACAGGAGTTATGCTTTCTTTATTTCATTATTATTTTAGTTTCAGATTTTGTAGTTGACTAGGGACTTGTTCCAGCAACTCATCAGACTAATAGAGCCATTCAGAAAGGGTACTGTAGTTTCAGCTTATGACTTACTGTTTTTAACAAGCTATGTCCTTATGCATAATGATCAAATATTTTTCAATAAGCTTCCACTCAGATATTCTTTATTAGTTGTTGTTATGATAGAACTATACTATACCATGGGTTAGCTTGGAGCCACTCATGATTCCAGGTCTCGTGTCATGGTCTTGGGTCCATGCTCGTGTCGTGATATGAATTGAGTGGATTATTATTCTCTTTGTTTTAATATTTAATTATCTGTATCTTCAATTTGCTCGACCTAAGAGGTTAAAGTTAGGAAAAGAGAATAATAGTGGTAATTTGAGGCTACCAACCATCATCTAATTAACTTTAACTCTAACCGAGGATAGTTAAATCAAGACTTACGGCGAGGGAAAAATATACACACCTAATGTCCAAGAGGATTTAGGTGAAATTAATCTATGTAGGTTGAGAGACATAAGATGAATTTAATTGCCAGCCTTACAAAATATTCACCAGGATAGATCACTAATAAAATAAATCTACTACATTATGGAATCATAGAAAACACAATCCTAGTCTTGTCTCAATAATTTGATAACAACTCAATCATAGTTTAAGATTGCTTTTCATTTTTATTTGCAAACCACCCTTCTAAAATATTAACTACAGGTTGATTTAATCCACATTAAAATATTATTTCTTCCCTATTTCCTATGTGATCGACCTCAATCTAGTTGGATTGCTATATTTGACAGCAACCGCTTCATACTTTATTGCAAGGGAAATTTAGGCGTGATCAAATTTTGGCGCCATTGTCGGGGAGTACGATTAAGAAATATTTAACTAGTGTTTAAATTCTTTCTGTAGTCTTTACTTCCTAGTGTACTTCTTGTTTTTGTCCTTGATTCTTTCAAGTGTAACGGCGAGGTTCGTGCCACGATGTTAAATCAGGCGATTCTTGGGAGGCAACCAAAGCGGTATCTTGATGAACTCTAAGTAATCAAGATACCCAATCATGACCCTGTATGGCTGCTGGACAATACCTAAGCATGTGTCCGGGCTTCCCGCACTTGAAGCAAGCACATGTACCCGCTAAGCACTGACGTTTGCGTCTCCGACAGCATTTGCTACACTCTGGAGGTGATAACACGAAGATTGGAAATCCCAAAAATAGAGTATGAACTTAAAACAAATGCGGAAGAAAAACTAGGAAACTAATTGAAAAGACTAAACAAGAACTAAGAGATATGGATTTGACAAGATCCAAATAAAAATGAATTGGCTATAGGTAAACCAAACGCCTTTACTTGAGAAACTAATCAAGTTTATAATCAGATCTTGACCACTTTGTGAGTATTAGACAAAAATTAGTAAGTGTACTAATCGCCTTCTAAGAATACCAAGAAGAAACAAAAGATATCAAGAAATAAAATTATCTTACTGCCATAAACTATGAACTAGTTAGGTTGCAAGAGAAATCAAAGAATAATCTGCCACAAAGGTTCAAAAGAACTCTCAAATATATTAATATTGAAAATATCATCTTCATGAATGAACAAAGACCCTTTATATAGTAGTGAAGAAGTGGTTGGTCAAAAGATATCATAAATGAAAATGATACTTCCTAGGACCTAGAAAACTACCACACACATTATCCTATAAAGTCAACATAGAACAAAAAAACTATTAAATGGCATAAAAGTCTGCCACACACAAAGTCCTAGGAGTCAATATAGAATAAAACAACTTTAAGTATAATTCTAGAAACAAATTAAAAATGCTGAAGTATTTTATCCATTTAGGGGCTAATTTGGGCTCTAGTTCATCTCCTCTTGGACTTTAATTTGGGCCTTCAAATAGATGTAAGACTTGGAGAAAGTATCTTCATTGGGCATGAGATCTTCTTCCATCACAAGACACTTTTTAATAGCTAATTCCATCCCATTAAGTTGGTCTTCAAATTTCCTTGTTTGTGATCTTGTCATGGGTCCTCTTGGAACTTCCAAAGCTTCCTTAATTGATGATGAGTTGCCATGGATGTTATCATTCCCCTTTTCATCAAGAGAATTCATCCTCGAATTCAATGGTGCATCAAATAAAGAATGATCAGCAACATTAAAGGTATCACTAACTTGATATTCACTAGGAAGATCAAGTTTGGAAGAATTGTCTCTAATCTTTTCAAGGACTTCAAATGGACTATCTCCTCTTGGGTGTAACTTGTATTTTATTTTGGTAGGAAACCTTTCCTTCCTAAAGTGCACCCACACTAGATCTCCAGGCTTAAAAATAATAGATTTTTTCCCCTTATTTCTTCCTAAGGTTGTTTGCTCATTCTTCCGTTCAATTGCAAGCCTTGTTTGTTCGTGAATCTTCTTCATCATTTCTGCCTTCTTCCTATGATCAAGATTAACAATATCATTAGTAGGAAAAAGTAGCAAATCAAGGGGGTGAGGGGATTAAATCCATAAACAACTTCAAAAGGAGACTTACCAG
>JACEIK010005488.1:88635-100331 GCA_018107945.1 Datura stramonium | reverse complement strand
CTCCCATTGAATAATCCTATCACTATTGCTACTGATAAGTGGATAGCTCGATACTGTGGCCCAAGACTGTAACTGTCCCAACAATACTAACTAAGAGTTTCCTGAGCGTCTTATCGGACCGGATTTGGAAAACTGAGTTCTAAGACTGGTCAGAGCTACTTACAGGAAGCGTCATAACCGTCTAAAGAACAACTGATAACTGAACTGGGGTCCCGAGGCTGGTCAGAATTATAAACTAGAAGGTCATGACCACCGAATGGACCAAATAATTATGTTTTGAGTTTGATTCTAATAACTGGTAGGTATCACTGACACCTCGGGAAGAAACTAAAGTCAAATTTATCAGTTGATAATTTTCTGAATATCACTGAGGATTCTAACACTCTGACTGAGACTAGATTGATATGATTCTGAAGAGATTCTAAGTTCTAACTGGTCTGGACTACTAGTAGCTAATAGAGATCTCAACTTACTCCAACAACACGGTAACTTCATAATGTAGAGCAATTTCAAGAATTTTAGAAATTTCATTCAACAGAGTTAAAGTCATTCTCATTAATGGGATATTTATTCAACATATATATATAAATAGGAAATTCTAGAAAGTTCAGCCCAAAGAATTGTTCATTCACTAGAGGAAATTTAATAAGAAAATCATTACTCGAAAGTTAGGGCTTAGATTCACTTTTGTATAACCACTGACAATTTGATAAGGAATTTATGGGGATTATATCAGCAATATACATGAACCTCATTCTAAGTGAAATCAATGAAAATAATCATGAATCCTTTTCATACTTGAAAACTTAGGGCTTAAAACTGATAGAGGAAATTGAGGAGGATTTTGGAGACACTAGGGAAGAACAGTCCCCTTGCTAAAACCCCATATACCTGATGAAGAACCCACAAAAATCTTGAGAAATTGAGGAGAAGAAGGCTTCCCTAGTTCTTGCTCTGAGAATTCATGAGAGAACTTACGGCCTATTTTCTGAGTGCTTGAGTGAGGAATAAGTATTGGAACCGTCTAACCCCATTAAAAGGTCTGAATTTATGTCTAAAATGATGTATTTCAGAGACTAAGTAGATAGGAGATTACTAAAATAACCCTGATAAAAATTTTAAAAACTGATCAACAGGGTCCTATCCGATCACTCAACGAGTCATCCCTCGTGACCACGGTTCATCACACAATCCGTTAAGTACACTGGTCATCTGGTCACCTGGGTTCATCATGAGCAACCCAATTATTCGTTAGTGGTGAACACGACCCGTGGCCACCATCCGTCAAGTACACTACCTCAAATTTAGAAAATTCTCATCCCACTAGCAACGACTCACCTCACGACTCGTTAGGACGGACCACGAATCGTGGGGTCCATCATTAAGTACACTACCTCAATCCTTCATTTCCCCCACTTTTTCCCCTCCTCACGACTAACTTAACGAGTCTTTAGGTCTCATAACGACTCGTTATGTCAGTCGTTCTGAGGCATTTTCTGCATATTTCCTGTTTTAAGCCCTAGAATTGGATTTTGAGTTTTCAGGGTGTTACATGCAGCATGAGAAAGGTCATTTCTTATGCCTTAAGATAGCTTAAGACTCATGAGAAGAATTAACCGACACATGACCTTGAGTTAGAAGCTGTGAGTTTTCCTTGAAGATTTTGAGGGACAATTCATATGGGGTGCATGTAGATGTATTCACCGACCATAAGAGCCTTCACTATGAGTTTACTCAAAAGGACCTAAACTTGTGGCAAAGGATATTTCTTGAGCTTCTCAAGGATTATGAAATGAGTGTCCTTTACCATCGGGGCAAGGCTAATGTAGTGGCTCGAGCTTCCATAGGCTTGCACCCTTTGGAGTTCATCTTATTGATTTATCGGATAATGGTGTTATCGTGAATAATGGCGCAGAGTCTTCATTTGTGATTGAGGTTAAGGCACAGAAAGATGAGGATCCTATCTTGGTGAAGTTAAAGGAAGCAGTCTGAAATAAGAAAATGGAGGTTTTCTCCCAAGGGGGAGATGATGTACTTCGATATCAGGGCAGACTATGTGTTTCGGATATGGATGACATGAGAGAGAGGATGTTGAGAGAGGCTCACAGCTCTTGGTATTCTATCCATCCAGGTTCCACCAAGATGTACCATGATCTACAGGAAGTCCATTAGTGGAATAGCGTGAAGAAGAACATTGTAGTGTTTGTGAGTAAGTGTTTGAATTTCCAATAGTTGAAGGTTGAGCATTAAAGATCGGGGGATATGACTCAAGATATCAATATGCCTACTTGGAAGTGGGAAGAGATAAATATGGACTTCATTATAGTTTTTCCTAGTACACGCTGACAGCATGACTTTATATGGGTGATTGTGGACCGAATGACTAAGTCAGCACATTTCCTACCAGTAAAGATTACAGATTCAACCAAGGACTATGCTAGATTTTATATTAGTAAGTTATCAGGTTCTATGGTGTCCCTTTGTCCATCATTTAAGATAGGGGTCCTCAGCTCACCTCTTAGTTTTGAAGATCATTTCAGAAGGGCCTTGGTACACTGGTGAAGCTTAGCACAACTTTTCATTCACAGACAGATGGTCAGGATGAGTGGACCATTCAAACATTAGAGGAAATATTGAGAGCTTGCGTGATTGATTTCAAGGGTATTTGTGATGATCACTTGCCTCTCATCGACTTTGCCTACAATAACAGTTGCCACTACAACATTCAGATGGCTCTGTACGGGCAGAGATATAGATCACCTATTGGATGGTTTAAGGTAGGGTAGGCTATGTTTATAGGACCAATTTAGGTCATGAGGCTATGGAGAAAGTTCAGATCATTAGAGAAACGCTAAGAATAACTCAGAGTTACCAGAAATCATATGCCGGTGTTAGAAGGATAGATTTTGAGTTTGCAGTCGATGATTGGGTATTTCTGAAGGTGTCACCCATGAAGGGGGTGATGAGGTTTGGCAAAAAAGGGATACTTATTCCTTGACATGTTGGTCCTTACCAGATTCTGAGGTGCATTGGCAATGTGGCCTATGAGTTAGAGTTACACGCAGAGTTAGCATTAGTACATTCAATTTTCCATGTGTCCTTGCTGAAAAAAATATTGGCGATCAAGTTCTAGTTGTATTGGAATAAAAAATTGTCATGACTAGGGTGGTTATTCATAATAGCTACCACACACATATTTCAATCCATCCACCCCTTCCATCAACAAAAATCAGTTTTCTAGCAACTATTTGAACTAGATTATTGCTTTTACCTCGGTATGGTACACCGGCTAGATGTATTGTACCCCAATATGGTATACTAGTTGGGCATATTTTTATTTTACCCCAGTGTGGTACATTGGCTGTATGGTTTTATTATGGATTTTATGGTCGGCTGGTCACCGACATTATAGATATAGTTTTTCTTTTGCATTAATTATTTGCATTTGCACTTCAGTATTGAGTTATTATCAAGTATCGATTTTTTGGACTCCAGGTTATTACTATTCCTTATTTATGGATCAGTTATATGTTTACAGTTTTAAACCTTAGATACTAGTACATTTTCTTGTACTGACATCCTATCGCCTTGGGACCCCTATTGCAATAGTGTTGCAGGTACAAGCAGAGGCTTAGATCAGCAGACGCAGTTGGAGCCAGATTTTAGAGGAGTACTGGTACGTTGCTCTCTTTCAGGAGCCATGTCCTACTTTTTATTATTTTGAGTTTTATGCACAATATGGGATGGTCAGGGCGTTGTACCATGCATTTCAATTTGTTTACTCTTTAGAGGCTGATATGGCTAGTTTGTATAGCTTGTTTTAGTTGTGTGGCCTTGTCAGCTTTCTATTGCTCAGTTTACCTTTGTTGTAGCCTTGTCGGCTTTCCAGTCGCTTATTTGTTATCGGCGGGACTTTATGGGTCTAGTATTTATTATAGTTGATTGTAACTGGTGGTATTTCCGGACATAGTGTTGTAGTTATAGATGCAATATAGTCGACTTCTCGATCAATCTTGATTCGAATGCCAATTGCATCATATCCCAATTTTGGAGCATGAAAAACTTGGTATCGGAGAGAGGTCGTGTCCCAGGGAATCCAAAAAATCATGTCTAGTAGAGTCTTGTTTATGGGTATGTTGAGCACCATACTTATAATTAGGAGGCTACAGGTCATTTAGGAGTTATTTCACTTTGTTCATTAATAGATCATGCTATAGAGCAAAATGGTAAGTGATGTTTGAAATCTAAATCATACCTATGTTTCAAAATTTGCCTGCAGTAAGGAAGATGGCTACGATCAGTACAAATGTTGGAAAGGGTCCCAATTCCCCACATACTGATTCAAGAAATAGATTAGAGGCTCGAAGCAAGTTTTCCACTTCTCGTGCAATAGTTCCTCCAAGTTCAAGTCGGAGCTACTGTCGGAAGGGAGTCAGCCTCTCCTGTTGTTCCAGTTTCGATAGAGCCAAGAGAAGATAGAGTGTTTGATCATCTAGAACCTGTTGTACCTTCAGGTGTATCAAATGGAGGAGATTTTAAGAAAGCATTTTAGATGTTAAACCGAGAGATGAAAATTCAAAATTAGTACTTTGAGTCAATAACAGGGTCCAGGGAGAGTACTGTTGAGAGCTCTAGGGCTTGTGAGTTTTGATCCTAAATCCCCCAACATTTATGGATTAGTACTAGCCACTGGAACTTCACTAGATTTGAGTTGATTAGTTTTTGCAGCTAGAGCAGGGCAGCATAAGTGTTCGTGAATATAACCTCAGATTTTATTTTTTGGCCTGATATACTCCGATAGGGTATGGAATATGTGGGATAGAGTCTATTGATTTGGGACCCTATCTAGTCCGAAAATGTTTGGAGGTGTCTACCCAGACAGATGTGACTATTTCTTGGATACAAGCATTTGCTCAGAAGACAGAGGATCTGATACACTGTCTCCTAAGTACCGATAGAGAAGTCGAATATAGCAAGGAGACCAGGTCAATAGGATCTTTAAGTCCCCTCTTAGTGTTTCAAAGTCACGGCTGGCTAGGCATTCAGCTTCTCCTGGAGAATCAGTCTCTACTTTGTCGTTAGATCAGACTAATTCTTTTAGCCCATGTTTTCAAGAACGACAATAATAGGTTGTGGTAAAGGCAAGGGTAGAGAGCAGCTTTAGGTTTGAGGTATGTTCAACATTGATCCTATATCTTTAGTGGCTAATGGAAAGGTGGAATTGGAGTTAATAATCACTCCTATGGTAGTGTATAAATATTCTTAAGGTTAAAAGAGTTACCAATCATATGGTGCTAAAGCATGCCAATCTCACATCTGACAAATAGATGGAGCTGAATAAGTACAGTTTGATATGAAACGACAACAGAAAAAGAATGCATTTACGAATATATAGAATGTATGTTTATGACACAAGGCAAGGAAAACTTAAAGGTGTTATGGCTAAATGTAGGCCTACCAAGGTATAACCCTCATTTGAGGATGAATGTTTCTAAGAGGGGAGGATGTTATGCCCCATAAAATTTTTGATAATTATTTGATATTATTATGTAATATTAAGGTGAGTACGGGTTGTATGTGGGTTGTAGGTGAGGAGGGAAATATGTATAATAGGAAGAGAGAAGAGTATGCGAAGTTCACAAGTAAGGATCAACTTTAAATGATCATATCTCCCAATATATAATGATTTAGGATTCTTACAACATGGTAAATTAAAGGTATTTGAGTCTATTTTCTGCAACATCAAATCGCTCGTCAATCATAGTTCAGAAAAAAAAGTTATGGGCAATTTACTGAGGCACTGTCAAGAATTGACGGTAGGCGCGCTGCCTACCACCCCACCTCTTATTTATTTCAAATCATAAGTTGCCCAATTCATTATAAACATATCTAAATGGGAGAAGATTTCTTAGGAACTTATTTTCTCTCCATTTTCCAGCAAAGTTAAAGGAAATCAAGCCATTGAAACACCTTGGAATCTCAAGACAAATTCTAGGAAGAAGACCGTAAAGCTTCTAGGATCATTTCCACTGGATTAGTTTTTTGTGAAGTTGTATTTTGAGTTTGTTTCTGAGCACGAAGGAGGGAGTAAAACAATCCTATCTTGGTGAATATCTTCCAAGTGAAGTTATGTAATCTTACCTTTGATTTCTTTGAGTTTTGTGAAAGGATATTTGGAGAAAAGTTGTTATATTGAGTTGTTGTTATTGTGTATTCTTGGGTGTATAGCTGCCTAGTTTTTATAGAACATTGATGAAGTGAGCAGCTTTCTCAAACACTTATATTCTCTCCACTTTCCAGCTTATATTCCAATATGAAAACAATGCAAATCATCAACCAAAACACAAGTTAAGTGAAGGAGGTCATTTACCAGGTGTGTGTAGTGTGTTGGTGGTTGTTTTTGCTATGTGTTGGTAGTGTGTTTGTAGTGTTCTTGCTGCGTTTTGGAGCAGTAGTTGGCTGAGGAGAAACTCCATATTTATAGGAGTTATAATTATGAGAAAGGTAAGTGTTTCTACTTGTTTTATCCACTCAAATTCGCAAGCTAATGTAAGGAAATGAAATGAAGTCAATATGTGTTTTGTAAGATATTTGAGTGAGGTCACTGCCATTTTTTGGAATGTTTTTACAGCCATATAAATACTGGATTTTGGAAAAGGGTTTGATGGAATATACCTCAACTTTTTGGGAGTAAAACACCAAGAGAAGGTAAGTGAAGCTTTCTTGAACTCCCTCAAGTTTAAGGCATCTAAAGTATGTAGAATTGCTGAAATATTGTTGTGTGACGTGGTTGTTTTGTTATACATTTTGGGACATGAATTGTGATTAGGAACTTGGCTAAAATAGCCTCCATTTCAGGAGTTTCAATCAAGGAAGTTGAAGGTTTCGGAGTTTCTAGTAAGCGGAAGAAATTGGCTAAAAGAGGCGCGATGAAGCGAGGTATGTAAAGGCACATCTATTCTTGTTTCTCCAGCATGAAATCTTGTTGTTAAAAGGACTAATCCCTATGTTTTTGAAATCCTATTGAGGCATATATGATTCTTCCTACAGTGTTAAAAATACTAGATAACAATCTTGAAGAGTTGAAAGTGCTGGAAATGAATGAATATAAAGTGAAAGCCAAATTATTTATGATTGTTGCCGTAGTTATAAATCGAGTCTGAAGTCCCCTTAGCGTAGGCACTATGAGCTAGTATTTTATATTATGTCATATATGTGGTATAAAACATGTTTATAACTCGGGCTACTAAATGAAATTGGTGAAAAGGTCAAGACAACGACGCACGAACTTAACGATAGAAAATTGTGTTAAGATAAATAAGGGTAAATGAGAATAACGAAATGAAAATACATTACAATAGCCATCCACCCTATTATGCACATGTTTTAAGATACATAAGTCCAAGAGAAGATTCTTGGATTCCTCTCCCTTTATCTAACCGGCTAGTTAACGACTTTTTGAACCAACCAATATGTTGAAATTAAAAAGTAGAACTTGAGTGTAAAATCTATTGATATGGGAAGTTTATACACACTTTCTAAAGGTTAACAGGTTATATGAAAATAAGAATATATATATTCTTATACTTACGTTCAAGTTACACGCTAAGGCAACAAGAATTGTCTTTAGAATATCGCCGTAAGTTTACTAGAACTCTTGTGTTATCTAAACCTCCTGAGAGTCACTATGTCATTAAGTTGACATGCTACATGCTCTTTGAAATTTATATATTTGTGGGTAAGCTAAGTTTAAATTGTAGGAGTCTAGACATGAATAACACAAAAATATAAAGTGAACACTAGACCTTCTTAGAATAACACGTAAATCACGTACTATAATTGATTTCAATGGACCTCAAACAATGTTTAATATAATCCAGATATGGCATGAGGGTCAAAGTTTGTAATTAATAGGGAATGAGTCACTGTGTCCCTAACGACTCGTTAAGTGGCTCGCTAGGAGAGGAAGATCAAAGTATGGGAAGAGGTGGCCAGAGCCAGTGGTTCAGGGGACGACCCATCATGTTCCCCAATGAGTCGTTAGGTCGCTCATTGGGTCTGGTAGTATGTAAAAGTTTTTGCCGAATCAATAAGGGTGTTTTCGTAATTCTAAAGCTCGTAACTTCCTAATGACGTTATTTTAATCCCTAAAAGGAGTGTTTTAAGAGGATTTAGCCTATCCTAAGTTATTAGGCCCATACATGCAAAGTATTGAGATTCCCTTTCAAGATCAAGTTAGGATTCTCCCAATTTCTTCCCCAATCCTCTTGGGCTTTCAAGGCTAGTTTGGAAATCAGTTTGCCCAAGTATGTAGAGGCTATGAATGAGGATTTTCTTCCACTCTTATGTCCAATCTTCTTCTCAAAATTCATGAATCCAAGTTTTAATCAAGTGTATTGATTTACAGAGTTTTAACCTAATTTTATGAAATTTTCTGTGATGTATTTATGGGTCTAATCCCCTTAATTTCTAATGTATATCTTAAGTATAATGGGAATATTTTACATCAAAATTAATTATAAATTTATGATTTCAAGTTATTAGAAATTATTCCCTATTATGTATGTTTATGAAAATTCAAGCTTATCATTCATGATTTCAAGTATGATGAGATATCTAGCAAGCATGAATGTTAATAAACTTTTCATTTTTGAATCCATGATTTTAACGCATAAAGATTATTTCAAGTATGCATGATGTTATGAGTTGGGAAGGTCCATGCAAGTAAATATGCTTATTATGATTTTAGCCAAGGATAACAAGATCAATTATAATATATTCTGGAGTCAAGACTCCCAATGTTCAGATTCAAGATATGTTTTGAGAATATGACTATATGAGTAATATACATGTTTTGGGAGTATTGTCTAGCACCGAGTAGGCTAGGGGTTCCGAGGTCCCGCGGTCTCAAAACTATGCGCCAATGTAGGTATTTATTTGGGGCCTCTTAAAAGAGTGTTTCCCACGCACAAGGGCACACCATGATATCACACCTTATTCGTCCTTTTCCCTGGCAAAGCTTAGGATAGCTCTCCTCCACTTGGCTAAGACGTGGGACCATCATGACCTCATACAAGGTGGTTGTCAGTAATGATGAATCTCCCATTATTCCTCATACTTTCAATTATTCATGTTCCTATTTATGATAGTTTATTTCACAGTAGACTTTACCCAATGATCAGTTTATGTGTTTTACTTATGATTTCAGATATGACAAGTCATATGATTTCTATATTTAAATCTTGGGTCATTATGTTCAGTTATATTAACTAGCTTATAATTATGTTACTCAGATACAGTTTAGCATGCAGACCTTACTCTCATGATATATTTGATTTATATGTGTGATTTCAACTAACGTTTTACTAAGAATGTTTTACTTACCTTGCATACTCAGTACATTTCAAGTGTTGAACGCATACTCTATGCTATATTATTTCATGACATAGGTTCAGGTGATCCAGCTCAGCCTCGATGATAGCTCGCTCCCATCATAGCTTAGTTTAGCCCTATTTTAGGTGAGTCCTCATCATCCGAGGACATCTATCAGTTTAATTTTGATTTGTCAGTTTGGTTTCAGACTTGGAGATAGCTGGGGGGTTTGTCCCAGTATCTCATCATATATTAGAGTGATCTTGGGCAAAATAGCATGTCCAAGTGATGCTTTATAACTTAGTTTTGTCTTATTTATCGACTTAATTATATACATTCTCATGTGATTTTATGTAAATGTGAATATATACTAACCAACATGATGGGCAAAATAGCATGTCCAAGTGATGCTTTATAACTTAGTTTTGTCTTATTTATCGACTTAATTATATACATTCTCATGTGATTTTATGTAAATGTGAATATATACTAACCAACATGATTATTCCTTGTTTTGTAAGGTTAATAATGCATTTGAGGAACTAATTCATGATTTGGTGAAGTGGAGGAATGGAATCAAGAGCAAAACGTGAAAGTCAACAAGAAAACATCCAATAATCCGGCACTCGCGCGGAGAAGGGCCGTGGCACGCCGCCAACGCGATTAAACACTTGGCCAAAAATTGCAATTTTTGGCACATTCCGGCTGAGGTACGCTAAGTACCTCCATGTCACGAGGTCAATTAGCGTCTAGCCCGTGGACACTGAGCTGTTCCACCACGTGCCAAATTTGATTTTCTTTTTTTTCAGCATAGTATAAATTGAACCTTAGCTTCTAAAATTCATAATACACGCGATTTTCCGAAAAACCGAAGGGAGGCGCGAAGGAGACTTGGAGAACTCCTCTTGGGTTCATATTTTCTTCATTTTTTTTCATCTATTCTTGTAAGTATATTACTCTAAACATGTTTTTGAGTATTTATACAAACATGAGTGGCTAGAACCCTCCATCTAGGTCGAGGCCATGGATATGATTGTATTTGCTTAGATTCATTCTGGGTTGAGTTGTTATTGTTGTTTAGTCTTACAATCTTTATTATTGTTGTTTTTATGTTTGATCACCATGAAAACAAGTGGGATAAGCATAGGTGAAAGCTTGGAAGAGCAAACCTAGTCAAGAACATAAGATTGTAGGAAGCAACTTCTTATCTTTTGATAGGATTCGCTGTTAGATAGGAATATACCTAATTTACATTGCTTGGTTGGATAAAATAGAAGAGAGAAAGACACCAATTTAGAATTGTACTCACCACTTGAAGGAGAAGCTGTGTAAAGCTAAGTTTATTAAATGGTTGGAGGTACGGAAGTCCCCAATCAAGGGCATAAACCCCATAAACCACATCCATGTAGTGAATTGCCCACAAACTAGAAATGACATCCTCGCTCAACGATGTAGTAGTGAGGCTAGTTTGTCATGTTTAGAGGTCCGAAGACCATTAACATGCAATTCCAATTATGTGAGACAAAATTGATAATTTCATAATTTCCTAACTCATTATAAATTGTAGCATTGTATGATTATCCGGCCTTAACTCTAGCTTCATGTTCTTTCCTAGGTTTGCCTTCACAAGCATTTACCTACGCATAACGTGTTTGTTTTCATGGTGATCAATCATAAAAACAATCATAATTAAGAATGCAAGACAAAGAAACAATCAATAACTTAATTCCAAAATAAATTCATAAAAACACAATCATAACTCATGGATTCAACCCTAGAGGAAGGGTTCTAGCCACTCAAGTTCGTAAAATTACAATAAAACATTGTTAAAGTAACATACTTACAAGAATTGGTAGAAGAGAAGATGAAATTGATGAACCCTAGGTGAGTTCTTCCCACTTCTCTCTTCACTCCTAGGTGGTTTTTCCGAATAAAATCGTGGACTAAATGTTTTTAGAGTTAAGGGACCTATTTATAGTAAATGAGAATTGTTAAAAATTATGTCTATCGTGGAATGGCTCCGCGTGGCAAGAAGTGTATCGCGGAGCACTGCCTCCGTGACACGGAGTGTATCGCAGAGCACTGCCTCCGTGACACGGAGTGTATCGCGGAGCACTGCCTCCGTGACACGGAGGTATCGTGGAGCACTGCCTCCGTGACGCGAAGGTATCGTGGAAGCCCTCTGGAAATCACCCATTTTAAATCCTGGAGGCAGAACATTGCCGCGATGGCTCCATGACACGGTGCCCATCGCGACACCCTTCAGTGATCCCTCATTTTGTTCCAACTTTGGTGTTTCGCTCCCGATATCATTCCTCCACTTC